>JAXBDA010001302.1:0-57353 GCA_036023075.1 Gaultheria prostrata
CTATGAAAAATACATAATCCATCATCATGTGACCAATCAATCGTGGCTAAAGAGTTCTTTGGTGGGTTACTAGAATCAGTACTGTGAATGGATTTGGTTAATTGCCATGTCTTTCTAATACAAAAAATCATTTTTTTTCATGGTCCTTATGATCAGATGTTAATGGGCTTGATTGGTTGGCTTAGAATTTACTTATCCCTTTAACTAGTTGCAAATTATCCAGGTGTTTATTATCCTAAATGGCGGCAGTAATAGCTAGCTGTAGCTGCTATTGTCAGGATGTTGAGTTGATGAATCATGGAAGCTCAGTTCACCCTCTCAGTTTCTCTAGCTCAATGTCAGTTCAGCTACTCCCAACATTCAGGAGACAAGCACGTAATTCATACCCTACTGATGAGTGATGGATTCTTACGGTTTCAGGTCAAATTGCAAGAGTCTAAATCGTCAGCAAAACTGGGTAGTAACGGTAGACCTATTAAAATAGTGCCTACGAGTGAGGTAATGGAAAGGAAAACTCCATCATTAGATAATGCAGATGTACTGAATGGCTCGAAAAGGGTAGTAAATGGTTCGAACGGGTGGTGAATGGTTTGGAAAAGGTTGTGAATTAACTTTACATATCACAAACAACACAGACCTAGACGAGTCCCTTTTCTCTCATGACAGGGTGAATGGGCAGATCAAGTCAAGGCCCCTCCATCCTACAATAATTCTCTAACTAAAGCTTCTACAGTCATTAACAAGAACACCCAAACCCATCCCAATCAAAAGACCCTAATTTTCAACTCTGGTTTTCACTTGGGCATTTCATCAAACAGGTTCCATACCAGAAAACCATCCCTTCAGTATTACGCCACCCAGCTGATAACCATTCACCTATGAACCCAAGTTGGGTCAATTCTCACTAGGTTCCGTATTTCCTCTGACATTTTTACTTGAACAATAATTAAATAACAACTCGAATTCCAAAATTTGCACATAGGAGGTGTCAAAAATTTAGATGCACATGCTTATAATAAGCTCCCGAAAGCATGGAGCTTTGACTTCGACAATGAAGTACCTGAGAGAGAAACAGAAATGCTTCAATCGCTGACCCTCTGATCAGAAGGCGGGCTTGTTTCTTCCTTATGCGCAAGAGTAGGCAATGGCCCAATGTAGGCAATGGCCACTTATGTGCAAGAGTAGAGGAGAGGTTTTTGGGGATTGGTTTGAGCCCTCCAACTGTTCAACGAAAGAACGGGTGTCGACTTGATTTGTGACGTGGAAGAGGAAGAAGAAGAAGAGCGTTGTTGAAGAAGTGAAGAGGAGTGAGGCGATTGATGAGAGAAGGTTAGTGGTGCAAAAGGGAATTACATTCGGTGTATTGTGGGCATTGCAGGTATAATTTGCCATGTGTGGAGACTTATTTTTTTCCTTCCCATGCTTAGGGTCTTTGTGAAACCATGACCTCCTTTTGGTAATTTTTTGCCCTTTTTGCCATGATTTGGTCATTCTCCCTAGAAACTATTGTTTCGAATATTTACATGACAAAAAGATGATCGAAGAAATTAAACAGTCATTCACAAATGACGAAGGGAGCTTTCCATTTTTGAATTCTCAATTCTTTTTTGAATTTTTATATCTCAAAATCAAATAAACCAAATTGAAGATTGGCTAGTTTCAAATAATGTATAATTATTTCTCTACAAGAATTCAGATTTTCGATTCTGACGCTTCGAAAAATGTCCATGGTATGAAAAATCCATTTTTCTTTTACGTTCGATTTTTTTTTCATTTATAGTTTTCTTACGTGGATTGAAGCCAATGAGAGTCCCACCTTGTCATGTTTTTACACCGAAACCTCCCAGCCTAGAGGATAAAAAGTTGTTCAATTCTTTGTTATGAAGTCCGTAGGCTTAGCTTTCCATGTAACAGGTCAGATAGATGTCTTCTTCAAAACTACTCCCTCCGTCCCTTTTATAGTGTGTATATTTCTATTTTGGGTTGTCCCTTAATAAGTGTGTGTTTTGAAAAGTTAGTGGGTACATTTCCTATTTTGCCCTTAAAACTAGATTCCTTTTTAAAAAGTTAGTGGGTATTATTACATTGATAAAGGTAAGTAATGGAAAGTAGATGCAAAAGTTGTAAAAGTTGATGTGAGAGAAAAATAGTTGGAATTCCTAGGTAACACACTTAAAAAGAGACGGAGGGAGTATTTTTTTAGTGCGGATGCTGAAACAATGATGATTTAGTGTTCTAAAATTTTTGTTTAGCTAAGACCAATCTTGAAGAACTTGGGCCATTGAAATTGTATTTATTAGGTGAGTCTAGGAGTGAAAATATGCTCTGGATCGAATTTCACATCTCCAATCTCTCCAATCTCAAAATTAACAAATATTTTATGCCTTCAAACCACCACTCAATCCCCGGCGGACAATTTTCATCATATTGCAATTAATAACTTAGAAAAGACATAAAAACAACAAATTTTTAATCCATAACATAAGGCTGAAATGAATATGTATTATCAACAACATAAAAAATAGAGTCGAACACATGTATGGATATGAATTGATACACGTTCTAATTTATAAAAGACAAAATATGGAAAATATTAAGTAAACTTTTTGCTTACACTGTGGTTAAATTGTACTTTGTGGTTGAAAGTATAATTTTTTAGCTAATCGAAAAAAGGATAAACAGATCATTTTATTTCATGTCTTCGTGCATAGTATGTACATAGCTTGGGTTCATGCTAGTACATATAAAAGCAAGATTTATTGGTTCCAAATTTGAATAAGAGTTGTAACAGATCTTTGATGTAGTATGTCACCTGCGGACCAGGGGTGGGTGCTGTGCATCCAAGTGCTATGCACCCCTCGACCATCCTATCATGTTTTGGATGGTCCGGATGCATTCGTCAATTTTAATTTGATTTTGATTTATTTTTATTGGTAAAAAATCATAATACATCCGGACCGTCCAAAACCTAATCCAATAATCGAGGGGTGCACAGGCAAGGGCGGAGGTAAAGAGGGGCTGTGGTGGGCTGTAGCCTAGGTGGGAAAGAAAATACAATTTTTTTTTACCTGTAAAATTTTCCCCAATTAAATTTAGCCCAGCCAAATTTTAAATTTAGCCCGACCAAAATTTAACTTGGTCCAAACAAAGCCTTCCAAACAAATGTTCCAAACCAAGTTAAAAGTTTCGATCAACCTCAGAAATGGCCGCCGGCGCGAGGTCTGAGCTGCGATCCAGAGAAACGCTTGTACAATCCATCGTGAAATACCTGTACATTCCGTCGTCAGTGCGATGCAAATGAAGCTAGAGAAGAAGTATCGTTGCTTTTGATTTGAAAAAAAGGATTTTCGATCAATGAGTCATGAGAGAAAATGAACACATTGCGGTATTTTGCCTGTATTTTGCTGTTTTGGGAGAGGAGAAGATAAAGAGAGGTTATCAAGTTCTCACGGACCGTCATCATGTTGCTTAGCTCTTGAGTGTGGTGGTTATTTGCAGCCTTGCAGGGGTTTGTGTTTTACTATTGTTTCCATTTGTAATGTTTGTAGGAGTACGTTTTTAATTTTTGCTAATATTTTGTGACATAGATACATAATTACAAGAAATATTTACACATATTTATATATTTATATAAATTTTGTTGCGATAGATCTCGGTACTTCTTCTACTCCGTCGATGACTCCTTCGCCATGTTCCACGCCTCGACGTGACTCAATACTGTATATTCTTTCAGTCTTTGTACTTTTCTTTTGTTTATTTTTAAAGCTCATTTCGGTCATAATATATACTCCCTCCATCCCGGAAAGTTAGACACTTTCACTATTCCAGTCCTATGAAAAAATTGTCTGTATCTTTGAATCCGTAATGTTTTATATAAGCAATATGGATCTCGTTCGATAGATTTCAATTAGTTCTTTTAAACAAAGTTTTGAAAATCACATAAAACATTATGAATTGAAAGATATAGGCAATTTAGAAATGGCACGCGCTCCCAAAAGTGTCTAACTTTAGGGGACGGAGGGAGTATACATATATACACTAGTTTATTAAACTTTGGGTCAGCCCAGGGCAATTTAGTGCCCTAACTCCGCCCTTATGCACAACACGGTGCATAGCATTCGGGTGCATAACACCCATCCCGTTTCCGTCACCTGCTTTAGTTAAAATTATACTCCAGAAGACAAACCACTCGATTCATAACATTCGTCGCAACACGTTTCTCCTTACAAAAAGTTCTTCTGCAATAATATATAAGATGAATAGCCATTGATTGAATCTTTGCATACCGTTGAGAATATTATAGGACGGCAATCATTTCCAAACGAATAGTCGTTGATAAATTGGAAACGATTTTTTTTTTTTTGGTAAAAAAATTGGAAACGTTTTCACGTTATTCTTTTTTTTTTGTGTGTGTGTGTGCCCATTTCCATTAATTGTAAGACGAAATACATATAAGTCGCCAATATGTAATTTTACTGGCGAAAATGAATCATGTTAAAGAATTATATACGTATGAATTAAGTTTACTAATTTGCATGTCTCACCAATGCATATTAATTTCTAGATCCGTCCCTGGATAGAATAATGGATAAATATTCATTTTTCATTCGATAAATTACGGTAGGTTGATTGGGTCTTCTCAAATGCGGTATCGTGGAGTTTGTTACTCCAATGATAGTTTGGTTAGTGTCTTATAAACAAAGCAATCACGTTTTTAGCATACAAACAGGTCAATGCAAAAAAGTTCGCAGGAGAGAACCAGAATAAAAAATATTTCATAAGTGTCACTATTCATGGTACGATTCAAACTGGTCCTGATTTTATAGCAAAGTCATGCTGTTATAGAGAAATTTTTCAGTCCGAGCGGTCACCGCCTACTGGTACTTGATCTTGCATCTCGGCCGTATGTGTCAAAAATGTTTGGACGGCCCAGATTTTAAAGAGAAAAGAGAGAGAATGAGACTAGACTGTTGAAAACACTTTTAGACAGTTGAGATGTGCGCTCCTCAATACGTGGCCGTGCCCACTTGACTGCTTGACCGACCGGGTGTATAAAATAAAGACTCAAAAACACGTCCCAAGCGCAGGACTACCAATCAGTGTAGCACAATAATCCGGAAGTACCGGAGTCGAACCACAGAGACGGACGACGGTGTTTGACTCAAAAGTGTTGAATTTAGTTAACTGGGCTCTTAGGTAGCCACCCCTTGTTTCACTTGATTGATTAACCTAGAGAATTAACTAATTTAACTGATTAATTGTGAATTAAACAGGAGAGCGCAGCCGTGGGGACTCCAGCGTCCGCGACTAGCCCTAACCAATATCCACTCAGGTCACAACTCTTTTAAATAACCGATTTTAGATTAGGAAAAAGATTCCCTAACGTCTGCACACCACTTGTCACCAGTTTCCATGTGCAGCTACTGCTACAAGGACTCTGGCGATGCTCGGGATTCCGTTCGTTAGGAGAAAAGATTTCGTATCCCAAAATTGCTTAACAATTCCGTTTCATTTCGACCCGAGGTAGACATCAATTAGCCTAGCCACGGGGCGCTTTCGCCCCGCGGTTGCACTCTATTAAACTACTCACTCATGATGCTGTTAAACGCAGCATCGATATTAAACCTAGATCTAAACATGCTTCAAATAATTAAATAAAGATTAAACTTACGATACCACAGATTGCAGAAAAGTAACGGATTTGATTACTGAAACCAATCACCAAAGTTAAGCTGGAAAAACTGTAGCAACTTCAATCTGGAATTGAAAACGTAGAACAGCAGACAAAAGTTAAGAAAAATAAAGCGAAAATTTATGAACTGTGAAACTCCGGAACCCTAATTCGAGTTCTAGAGTGACTATATATACTAATCCCTTTAATTACAATTAAAAACAATAAGATAATCGAAATTCGGCTGCGCAATGGACCAAACGATGCCGTTTCCTAGCCACTAAGGCACTCGGTAGTGCTACACCAAAATGGGTGTAGCGCTCCCGAGCCCCTTATCTCCTTCCTCAACCGGCTAGGCCCACTTTGACCGTTGACCCTCTTAACCGATAGGTAGCGCTACACCACTTTTGGTGTAGCGCTCCAAAACCTTCTGTTCGTTTTTGCTCCCCTTTTGTGCCAATGTCGAGCGCTCCAGAGAAACAAGGTAGCGCTCCCGATGGGTTACGAACTTTTCCACGCGAAACCAACTCCAACACTTAGTCTCCACGGCCTTTCTCACCCTTGATCTCCGTGCATGCCCTTCCAACAACTCCAATTAGCGCCAAATACACCTCAATTCCCTGCAATTTAAGCACAAACACACAATCCAACCACGTGCACGAATTAAATGGAAAATGAGGATTAACCGCACGTCTAACGCGCTCATTCTTCCCTACTTAGGCGCTCAAATGCATGGATTTCACGCGCCTATCAAAACCCAAAAGAACAAATTACATGATCAAAAGGATCAACGAATCCCGGAAATCGCCAATAACATTTACAATGTCCAAACCATATAACAAGGAATGTTATGGAATACTATGAGCAAAGTGGTCCCTTACTTTTTGTTGATGACAAAGGGGGAGAAATATTGTGAAAGTTAGAGTGGGAGAAAAAGCTCAAGCAAAGGATGCATCGATTAAGGGGGAGTATTCTATTTTTTGTGCTATAATTATATTTATGAAATTTATTTCAATAAAATCATCAATTGTTTGTCATCATAAAAAAGGGGGAGATTGTTAGCCCAAAGGTTTTTTAAAATACCTCATTGATTTTGATGATAACAAAACTGATTTTATTAAATGAAAAATATAATTAAATTATAATATTTGATACTCATTAGATTAATTGTTTATTTTATAGGATTTGGTTGAGGTACACAAAGAGAGATGTTACACCAAATTCCTATCCCCAATAGCCAAGATTTAAATTTAAAGGAGGAAGATTAAGGATAAATCTTCTCCTAATTTTTGGTTGGCTACAAGGTGCCTTATGGAATGTGAACACTAATATTCAAGATTGGAGATTATCTTAGAATTCATTACTTCCAACGGCCAATTGATGAATTCTCTCATTTGCAAGATTGATTTCCTAATAAAAGAAAAAGGAATCAATTCAAATGGTAGCACAAGGAAAAGTCAGCAAATTGAATGTCATTCATTGCCTTATGGGATCCAACGGCTAATGGGGCAAACAAATGGAATGCAATTGAAATGGCTGACATGTGGTTCAATTAAGGCAATAATCCTACAGCTTATTTCCCAATGTGTAAAGATGGCTGCTAACGTTCGGATTTTTTGAAGAATAAATAAGAGTAGCTATTGTGCAAAGAAGGGCAGAGAATTGGAAGGAAAAAAGCACTATCCATTAAGCTTCAAAGTTGGTTATTTTTTAGAGGAGAAATCAGAGCTTTATATTGTTTTTATCTACACTTTTTAGAGTGTTTAATTTGTGAGATTTCATTGTAAAAGGGAGTGTGACCCCTTGTGAGAAGTTATTTTTTTTTGTGAGTGATTTTGGATAGAAAATCACTTGGTTAGGTGTTACTAACACCGGAGTCAAAACTAGTTGGGTTAGGTGTAACTAACACCGGAGTCAAACATAGTTGGAGCGATTGGCGATATTGCTCGTTGTAAAGGTTTCTCTAGCACCTGCGAAGCTAGAAAGTGTTACTATTGGAGATAGTGCAGCAAATCCCGAGTCGGACACTTGGGGAGTGGACTAGGCCGTGAAGTTGCGGACCGAACCACGATAAATCTTTGCGTTTGATTTCTCTCTTCCTTTAACTCTTTAATTTCGGTCATATATTACTGCATGCGTGCTTGAAAGATTTAATTTTATAATTGGGTGTTGCAATTAGTTTTTTAATTCCGCATTTTATTTGAGATACACAATTCACCCCCCTCTTGTGTTGCTATTTGGGCCAACAGCTTGCCTTGGATCACTTCCATCTCTGCCAAACTGTGTTTGAGGTGAGTAGAGCATTTACGAAGGTAAGCAATGGCAGAAGTCTTTGTGGCTCATTGCTCAAAAGCTTGGTTCGGCTACTTGTCATTGCCACCTAGTTTTGTAATTTTTGCTTGAGACGTGTGAAAAAATAACCCAGTGATTACGGCATATGGTGTTCTAGGAACTTGGGAAACGTAGGACCCTCGTAGCGATGTTCCACATAGTTTTTCTGTTTTACTTTTCGGACTTTTTGGATTTTTTGAGTTTTGTCTCTATTCAATTTTTTTTTTTTTTGCATTGGTTTGTTTTGCATCAAACTTTTATGGATTATTGATTTGTCTCAACGAGAGGAATTGGCAAAGTAAAATATTATGACCGATTTATAAACAATTATTGTCAAAGTTTTTGTCAGTACTACTCGATTTACCTACTTTTTAATCCCGCGTAATTGCTGCAGTATGGGGAAATTGGACCCGGCTTCTCTACAATATCCAACTGCAAAGACGCTTCAGCTGTTTATCTTTGCATTCAGCGGTCTAAGTTTAAAAAAAAAAACTCTTCCCGAAAAACACTTTTATACGACGAGGTCACAAGAGAGCCGTCCAACATAGAAGTCAGATTGAGGAAATTTTCACTTGGGACTGGTCAAGGTTGTAATTGGATTAGTGGTATGTGGAGGGAATTCAAGCGGGAAAAGGACAAATAGAAGTGGAAGAGTTAATTTTATTTATTTATTTACACAGAGCATAAGGCTGAACAGAGGGGGAAAAAAATGGCTTGAAAAGCTGTACTCTAGTGCCAAGAACTGAATCAGCGATGGGTACTTCAAATTTGATTTTTCTCATTTCATGTATTCTCCTAAACCTTCCCCTCAACACTGCTCAATTCTGTTCCAACTCAGGCAATTTCACTACCAACAGCACGTATGGCGATAACCGCAACCGAATTCTCTCTTCCCTCCCTTCCAACGTCACCGCTAACAATGGATTTTTTACGGCCAACCTCACTCAAGACTCCGAAACTGTCTATGTGCTTGCTCTCTGCAGAGGTGATCTGTCTAAGGATTCTTGTTTCGACTGTGTCAATTGCACCAGCCAGGGTATACTGAAGAATTGTCCTCACCAAAAAGAAGCCGTCAATTTTGGAGACTATGCTGCTAAATGCAGTGTTTGGTACTCTAACGCGTCGTTTTTCGATGTCATGGACACACAACGAGGTAGATGCATACATATTCCCAGTGACATCACAAACTATGTCGACGAATTCGATCAGGCCTTGAATAGTTTGGTTGAAAGCCTTGTAATCAAGGCTGCAATGGGTAATTCTACAAAGTTTGCTACCGATGAAAGTAAATTCGGAGGGTCCTTGCGTATATACGGCCTCATGCAGTGTGTCCCGATAATTTCTTCTGTTGATTGTAGCAGATGTCTTAGGAGAGCGGTGGACGAGTATAGGAGGAGTTGTTTTAGAAAGAGAGGTGCAAATGTTCTGAGCCCAAGCTGTACTTTTCAGTATGATTTGATTCCCCTTTTGGAATCTTCAGCTGATGCTGCTCCACCGCTGCCAGTTACTTTTACTCCCCCTTCGCCATCCACTAATGTGACAACGAAGGAAGGTACGTATTTTCAGCTTCATTGTAGTTTTAGTAATCCTAGCAGAAATATAATGCTTGCATAGTCCACAGAATGTAGTGATTACGTGATGATGTGATGGAGCACAAAATGCAGTGAAAGTTGCTGCACTACATCATTTTGCGAACATCCACTATCACTAGACTTGCTAGAAAATTGGTTATTACTATGAAAAAGGTTGAGGCAACTCAAATTTATTGCGACTTTGATAGAATGATTGAAACACAATTTTGTCAATCTATAAAAAAATTTCGTTCTGACAATGCCATGGAATATAAGGAGACATTATTTTAAAAATTTCTTCGTCAAAATGGCACTATTCCCCATCGTTCATGTTCTGGTACTTCTCAGAAAATGGGCGTGCTGAGCGTAAGCATAGACACGTTCTAGACACTGTTCACGCCCTTCTCATTTTTGCCTCTTGTCCTGAACATTTTTGGGGGGAAGGTCTTCCTCCCTTTGTCTGGCTTAGCTCATGAAATAGTAGCTCTTCCGCCATAGTAGCAGTAGCTCTCCTGTAGTAAGTAGCTAGTAGCTCTTCTGAAGGTAGCTTAGCAGAATATGTATTAGAGTCAAGACGACTTTTTTTTTAGCATCATGTAAAGTGTCAACAATGCCTTAGTGAGGCATGTCTAGATGATGACTCATTAGGATGTTGTTTGGATAAGCAACTCTGCTAACCCACAAATTTATATAAAAAAATGAAAAGTGAAATAAATTAAGAAAGCGTTTTCGTATCTCAATTCATTTCACGAATTGCCTGCAGACAACAAGAGTCACAAATTACGGACTGTTATTGTCGTCGTCGTTCCAACGAGTTTCTTATCAGTGCTTATTGGCTTTTCCTTTTTTCGATTGCGGAAGAGAATGACAAGTAAGTTGATTTTCACTCAATATTATATGCAATGGAAGTGATTTTGTGTTCTAAATAGTTACTAAGAAATGTTCTAATTAAAAAATTGTTTTTGAAAATAGCAACAAAATAGGGTGATTGATGATTCAGCACCACTACATAACCAAGAAATATGCCCAGAATTTGAAATTCAATGGCCCAAAATTTGAATCTGGGCCATTGAATTTCAAGTTCCGTGTAAATTATGGGTGTTATTTCCGGGTACTTTGAGTTTCCCTATTTCTCTACCTACTATTAACTTACCATCCAAACTATCAATGCGGGACTCTTCACATGCCAACAGGCTATAACGGAAATCTTTAAAGCATGTGTACTTCTAAAACAATGTCGTACATGTACCAAGTATATATGGAGTGTTGGTTCTCTATTTCGATTCCCAAACTTCCCATACGAACTTTCAATTGTGGACTCTTCACATGCCATCAGGCTATTACGGAAAACTATGAAACATGTGTACTTCTAAAAGAATGTCATACATGTACCAAGTACGTACAGAGTGTTAGTACTGTGCATGGTATTTCAGAATGTGTACTGGGCATTTATTAAGTGAAACACATAGTGTGACTTTTACTTTGGTTTTCGCCGTGTCTCTAAAGTTTCTTATATGTTAAGTTCTTAATATTGCCGTTTTGTTGTGGTCACCAGGTTCACGGACAGATATTCCATCAAAAGGTGATGGAAACATTGGATTACCAACATTCAATGTAGTCACAATTGCCGAAGCTACAAACAACTTTTCCAGTTCAAATAAGATTGGAGAAGGTGGGTATGGACCTGTTTTCAAGGTAATTCAGCTGCACATACTGATACGTTTAAGGACAACAGTAAGACCTTGTTATTTTGTATGTTTAGAATCAAAGGAAGCTTACTCAAATCTTAACCATTGCAATCTGAAAAGATATTACTTAATAAACTGTAGGGTCAGCTATCAACCGGACAACTGATAGCAGTCAAGAGGAACTCCGAGAAGTCCAATCAAGGGCTCTGTGAATTTGAAAATGAGGTTATCTTGATTGCCAAACTTCAACACCGGAATCTTGTTAGGCTTTTGGGATGTTGTATTGAAGGAGAAGAGAGGATGTTGATTTACGAGTATATGCCCAACGGAAGCTTGAACTCATTTATTTTTGGTTTGAACTCTCAATCCTTCTAACTTAATTGAATCTTCTAACAAGTGTTGTATCTCTATTCCTATTAGTGCTTCATGTTGCAAAAAGAGTACAGTTGAGTAGAACCCTAAGTTGATCTGGTCTGAATCTTCCCAGAGAATAGAAGTAACCCTCTCGCATGGAGTCGGCGCTTTGAAATTATTGTGGGGATTGCTCGAGGGCTTCTGTACCTTCATCGAGATTCAAGACTCAGAATTGTTCATAGGGATCTTAAAGCCAGCAATGTGCTACTTGACGATCAGATGAATCCAAAAATTGCAGACTTCGGCCTTGCTAGAGCTTTCAGAGGAGATCAACAACTAGAGAAAACAGGCAAAGTGGTTGGAACTTAGTAAGTATTCAAAAGAATTCTTCCTCATAACTGCCTATCTTCAATCTTCTTGACTTACTAAATCGGGTACCCATGTTGAATCTTCCGGATTTTCTAAATTGTTCGACATGGACATGCAGTGGTTATATGTCTCCTGAGTACGTAATGGATGGGCTCTTTTCAATGAAATCAGATGTCTATAATTTCGGAGTGCTAGTTTTGGAAATAGTGAGCGGAAAAAGGAACCGAGAGTTCTTTCATCCTGATCACGGTCTTACCCTCCTCGGACATGTAATTTCCTACATAAGACTGAAATCATCTGCTTCGGGATGCCAATCATGTGTTCCTCCCTCACATGAGAAATGGGCCTCATCACGATTCAGTTTTCATGGTCTGATCTATTTATTTTAAAAAGTCTCGAGGCATAACTCCTTCATCCAAATAATAAAATGAACGACTCGGATCATCAAAACTAGACCATGGGTTTCCACTTCTCCTCACTGACGAGGGATCACATGAGAGGATCCTAGTACGTTCTCGTGCTATCCCGTTATCTTTTATGCTCTCTTTCAGGCATGGAAACTATGGATTGAAGGAAAAGCCTTAGAGCTACTACACGAACAGATGGATGATTTTCCGATACCAGAAACATTAAAATGCATACAAGTTGGTCTCTTGTGTGTCCAGCAACACCCTGAAGACAGGCCAACAACGCCATTTGTGCTCTTGGCATTGGACAGCGAGAGTGCAACGCTACCCCAACCGAAGCAACCTGGTTTCTATACAGACAGGAGCAGCAATGAGACGGAGCCTCTCCCGTCTGGAAATCAAAGTACTATTACAAATGAGATGACTCTTACAGTGGTATCGGGTCGATAGGAATTGGACAAGTACTATACCATGTTTGAAACTTACATGGTGAATTTTTTTTTTTTTCCGTCAGTTCATTAAGTGAATTTTTTTTTAATCATGGAAAGGGTCAATAAATGTCTAAATTATTTAGTTCATGTCTTTGGGTACTTGCAAAGAATTGAAAGGCATGCTCTGTCGATAGGAGTTTTCTGTCACAAAGAGTAATGCGATGCGACTATCTTTTTGGCAATTCAAAAACTTTAAGACACTTGGTTGAATAACTTGTTTTAGTTGCTTTAAAACTCAGAATATCCGTGTCTGCTTGCACACACGTCAACTAATGTTTAGAGGACTAATCCCACCATCCAATGATGGGGCCCAATTCATAGTTGATAGGACCTATGAAATTCCAAACCTAAAGATTTTGGAGGGAGCAAACTCTTAAGTTTTAAGCATTGACCACCTAGCCAATCCCGGGGTTTTAGTTCCTTTATCTAGGGTAAGTTATGTTTTTATCTTCTTCTTTGGTTTAGTCTTTTAAACTAGTGTGATTCAATTAGGCACTACGAAATTACAAAAATAAAAATTAGGCACTGCGTATATATTTTTATCTTTTTGTAGTAGTACATTAGGCCATAGTTGTGGATGGAGATCATACCTACGCCTAAATGAACCTTGCTATTGGTACCGACCTTGTGGTACTGATCACGTACCGATCGGTGCCGGGACCCCCTTGTGGGTTCCAAACGTCCAATCCGAGCCATTCATCCATCTCAAAATCAAAATCCGAGTGGGCCCACACGGGAATCAATGCAATCAGACGGCTGTAATAGCTCGATCCAAAATCACCCAATTTCATGCAAAAACATTTGGGCCTGGAGAAGAATCAGGGCGAGAGATCGCTATGATGATCCTATTCAGCCCACACTTTTCCTTGGGAAAAAAGGAAAATATACTAGCTCAATTAAGTAAAACAAAAGATTTCATATATTAGCGTGAATTCACGATTAAATAATATAAAATACATAAAATTTTTACAATTGGTCTCTATGATCTATATATTTTGAACAAAAACAAAATCCAATCAGCAGCGCAATCGTTCATCAAAGTCCTCCATCTCCGCAGTCAATTGTTAAAATTCGCAGATCAACCTCTATGTGTCGTTCCAAAAAAACTTTTATGTGTGAATCTCAGTCAAAAAGGGTAGGATTAGAGATTGCTCTCCCAAGTTGCTATTTTTTCTTCGTTTTTTCCTTTTTCTTAAGATTTGTACTGAATTTTTGGTAGTCCAATGCAAACCCAAATCCCAGCTTTTTACGACCACAATTCGTAACCCTACCATGGCAATGGCCGCTAATCTAACGCATAGCTAGTGAAATCAGATTGCCAAAGTTTGTGGAACATACCAGATGGGGAGATTATTTATACTTGGTTGGTAGTTTTTATGGATATATGAAATTGGGTGGATGGTGCAAAACTGTGGTATATTACTTGTTTTCACTTCAAAAGTTACTTTTGATAGCCAAGTTTTTTTCTTTTTAAGTATTTTAATAGTTCAATATCTAAGTTTGGGGAGGGAAAATTGGATAATTGGGGAAGGAGGGCTACCCAACCAACTAATCTGTCCAACCGAATAGTTGAGCTAAGCTGACAAATATGCTCTGTAGATATGAACTGCTTGCTTAATCAAAGTATAATGTAACTGCAAAATGAATGTCATTTTTACCGATGTTTCTTACGACTGTTTAGTAAGTTGGTAATTTAAACCAGTGGCGAACACAAGTGGGTGTGGGCACTGTGGGGTGACCGACCCCACCAGCACAACTTCAAATATTTTTGTTTCCGTTAGATATAATAGTTTTTCAGCTGGTGGCAACGTAGATATACCCAACCTCGTCTCTCCCCCCTAAACCTAGCAAGGAAGAATATATACTTATGGGATTTAACATACATGTATGTCGTGCTATATAAAGATGATACTTTTGTAATCAACGGGGGAATACATCTGGTTCAGATTTCCCCGATTTAAATTTTGCGTCTGCACTGATCTAAACCTTTGGAAATGAAAAATTGTAAAGCTGTTTGACTCACTTTGTGAATATTAGTACGCCTCGCGTGCCATTTTTGTATGGCAAGTTTCCATCGTTCGATTTGTTTATTTTAACGAGTCAGAGAACAAAGTTGTATGGTGTTCTTCTTTCTGTTCTTTTTTAATAGAAGTGACAAGTCAAATTTGAATGGGAAGACACTTGTGAAAAGTTCCTTTTTATATTTTTTGGCACGAAGGAGGCCAGAAGGCCAACATCCAAACTGAAAGAAATCAAGCCCACTCAGGGGCATCCATCCATAGCTAGATGCTTCTGCATTCTCTTAGATGCACCCTCATTGCTTTAAAGTGTGATGATTGTTTTCTTTAAATAAGTTGGATTAATTACCAAAAAAAAAAGTTGGATTTTTTGAAAATGGATTTAGACTTAGACATTGGAATGGACAGAGTACAATAGTACATATGTGTCTTATTATTTACAGATCAGGGTAAAGAAAAAGAGTTTGTCTATTGCAGTCGTTAACGCGAGAGACAACTCAATGGTTTCTTTATCTTCATGAAAATACCGAATCCTGAATCATACATCGCGATCTTTTGGTGCAGGTATGAATTCAAAGTATTTAAATCATGTCTTGGAAAGGACTTTTGAACATCATCCTCTGATTCACATTTGATTTTTATCCAAATAGAGTCTCAAAAAGTTTCTACTTCTTTTTATGTCGTTGCTTCCTTGGAATTTATGATCATGGTTTTGATTTCTAGATATCTCTGTGTAGTAGTCAAGAAACAGTGTAACTTTCACATATGGTTATTCAATGAATCATCTTCGCTTAATCTCATTAAAAATCCCTTTGAAAAAAGTTCACACTCGGAAACTTAATAAGCAACTCTTTCATGATCCTAACATGACTAGGAGCTATTCCCCCGCCCGACAAATTATTGATTATTACAGAAAAGTACACTGTAATTTGGTTCAAGAGAGCAAAAGCCGTACTATTTACTTCGTATTACCAAATGCCAATATGACTTGACTTCTGCAGGGAAAACTCAAGACTATGGAAAATGCTTGGAATTGATGGATTCAACTTTTATAGGTTCGTGTTTAGAAGTAATGAAGTATACATTTTGGCTTTCTTAATACATCATTGTTTTTCCTCAAAGATGGTTTCTTGGAAAATGTTCTCTAGGTTAATGTAAATGCCAAGGGTGACTTGGTCAAGATGATCTATTTTTGGTCAGATTGTCAAATTTAAGTTCATCTGTGGCTGGTAATAAAACAGGCCCACTTTTGGTACAATAGGTTGTTGTTATGGTGGACGTGACCAAATGGGAATGCAGAAACTTCCCACCATGTTGGTTTCTCTTGTTTGTCTGGACCTTAGTCACATAGTTTTTCGGTAGGGCCCTCCGCTCCCACTTTGAATGCTCGCTTTGTGCTAACGCTCTCAATTCTCACTCTCGCGAATTTCAGTACCTTGGAAAATTTTTAAAAGACGATTTCACGCAAGCGCACGTTGTTACTTATGTCAAGACCACTCCCATCTCTATCTATGGTTTAAGGAAGTCTTCTAAGTAGTTATTGTTAAAGTCTTTTCTACCATTCGTCTTAGCTACTTTTTCAACCCCACGTAATGACCGCAGGATGAGGCAATTTTCACTCTGCACTAATCAAAAGAACTAAGCGAAATTTTCGTGGGACCTACATTTATTAACTCTTTACAGACCCAAGTAAATTCTATTACCTTCTTAAACGAAACTCGACTATGATATGAACAGTCTTGGAGAATATGTTTTTCGTTAGAACATTTTTATACACTATCATTGACAAGTGAATGGAGTCTAAGTGATGTTAAAAAAAAAAAAGAGTGTATTTTCAGTGCCTGAAATGAAATACCTGCACAGTGCACAGTGTTTACCAACAAACCGTGTGGCTTTTGACTTTTCTAGTCGTTTCAATTGGCCCAGAGATGACTTTTAAATATGGTTTAGTTTTGCTAATTGCTGATCATGAGACCAATAAGGCTGAACTGAGAAAAAATAATCTCTTAAAGAGCGATACTCTAGTGCCAAGAAATCACTTAGTAATGGGTACTTCAAATTTGATTATCCTCATTTCTTGTATACTCCTAAACCTTCCCTTTGACACTGCTCAAATCTGTTCCAACTCAGGCAATTCCTCGCTTAACAGCACATTCGTCGAAAACAGCAACCGAATTCTCTCTTCCCTCCCTTCTAATGTCACCACTAAAAAAGGATTTTACCCAGCCACCCTCACCGAAGACTTCGAAACTGTCTATATGCTTGCTCTCTGCAGAGGTGACGTTTCTAATGATACTTGTTTCGTTTGCGTCAACTACACTAGCCAGGCTATGCTGATGAATTGTCCTAACGACAAACAAACCACAAATAACGGGGACTACCCTTCTAAGTGTATTGTTCGGTTCTCTAATACGTCATTTTTCGACGTCATGGAAAAGCAACCACCAAGATTCATATCTATTACTGGTGTCATCAGGTTCTCTGTCAACAAATTCGATAAGGCCTTACATAGTTTGGTTGAAAGCCTTATAATCAGGGCTGCAATGAGTTCTTCTACAATCAAGTTTGCGACTCGTGAAACTAGATTTGCAGGGTACATGAATCTATACGGTCTTATGCGGTGTGTCCCTGGAATTTCTTCGGTTGATTGTAGAAGATGTCTAAGGGGAGCAGTGGACGAGTCTCGGAGATTTTGTTTTAGAGAGAGAGCAGTAAATGTTATGAGACCAAACTGTATTTTTCAGTATGATTTGACTCCCTCTTTTGAATCTTCAGCTGGTGCTGCTCCACCGCAACCAGTATCTTTTACTCCTCCTCGGCCATCCACCAATGTGACAACGAAGGAAGGTATTTTCAGCTTCCTTGTAGTTGTAGTAATCCTAGCAGAAATATAAGCATAATCCACAAAATGATGGAGCACAAAATGCAGTGAAATTATAATTAAGTGATTTCACAGAGATCATTAGGGTGTTGTTCGGATAAGCAACTCTATTAACAAAATAAAATATGAAAAAGTGAAAAATGAAATAAATAAAGCCTTTTTGTATCTCAAATCAGTTCATGAATTGCCTGCAGACAATAAGAGTCACAAGTTTCGGGCTGCTATTTTCGTTGTTGTTCAAATGAGTATCTTATCAGTGCTTTTTGGCTCTACCTTTCTCCGATTGAGGAAGAGATTCAAAAGTAAGTTGCTTCATTCTTTACTGTCTGTTGTTGAAATCGTTGAGTGTTATCATAGTTGTTATTTCACAGAGATCTGCCATTTATCTTGGATTTTGTTTTCTGTTTTTCTTTTCTTGAAAATATGGAAAACTTGTTTAGAATACTGTTTTCCAATTCGGAATTTGAATTTTAGTTTATTGCCAACTTTTTCAAGAAAACACCAAAACAGATCTTTCACTAATTCTTGAATAACTATATTCGCCCAATATGATTTGCGACACAACTGTTTTTGTGTTCTAAGTAGTTTCTAAGAAATGTTCTACAAATTTGTTTCTGAAAATAGCAACCAAACAGGGCGATTGATGGTATCCGTTTCTATATCTTATAAACTTACCATGCGAACTTTCAATGCGGGATTTTTCACATGCCATCAGGCTATTACGGAAAACTATAAAGCATCTGTACTACTAAAACAATGTCATACATATACCGAGTATGTAAGGAGTATTGTTACTCCATTACTATTCCCAAACTTACCATAAGAACTTTGAATTGGGGACTCTGCACACACCATCAGGCTATTACGGAAAACTACGAAGCATGTGTACTTGTAAAACAATATCGTACATGTCCCATTTATGTACAGAATATTGGTACTTGATAACTATTCCCAAACTTACCATACGAACTTTCAATTGGGGACTCTTCACATACCGTCAGACTATAACGGACAACTATGAAACATGTGTACTTCAAAAGAATGTCGTACATGTAGCAAGTACGTACTGTAGCAAGTACTCTTCACATATTGTGACTTTTACTTCGGTTTTTTGCCTTACCACAAAGGTTTATTTCCTAATATTGCCGTTTTGTTGTGGTCACCAGGTTCACGGACATATGTTCCATCCAAAGGTGATGGAAACATTGGATTAACTACGTTCAATGTAGTCACAATTGCCGAAGCTACAAACAACTTTTCCCGTTCAAATAAGATTGGAGAAGGTGGGTTTGGACCAGTTTTCAAGGTAATTTCAGTTGCAATGTTGCATACACTGATAAATTGATGGAGAACAGCTAAGACCTTGTTTTTTTTGTATGTTTAAATCCAAAAGAAACTAAACTCCACTATAAAAGATGACGATCAGAAAAGATCTTGTTTATTACACTACAGGGTCAGCTATCAACTGGACAACTGATAGCAGTCAAGAGGAACTCAGAGAAGTCCAGTCAAGGGCTCCTTGAATTTACAAATGAGGTTACCTTTATTGCCAAACTTCAACACCGGAATCTTGTTAGGCTTTTGGGATGTTGTATTGAAGGAGAAGAGAGGATGTTGATTTACGAGTATATGCCCAACGGAAGCTTGAACTCATTTATTTTTGGTATGAACTCTCAACCCTTCTAGCTGATTGAATTTCTAACAAGTGTTGTACCACTACTGCAGGGTTTTAAATCACGGTATTGGAAAACATAACGGTATCGGTGGTACGGCCATATATCGGCCGATATCGGAACGTATCGACTGATACATAAGTAGATAATGGTATCAGAGGTCCAAAATCCCATTACGTAATGGCTTGTACTATACATAATAACCTTTATTTATAAACCATCCTAGTCATATTAGTGGTTCATGTTGCAAAACTAGTAGAATTGAGTAAAACCTAAGTTGATGTGGTCTGAATCTTCCCAGAGAATAGAAGTAACCCTCTCGCGTGGAGTCGGCGGTTCGATATTATTGTGGGGATTGCTCGAGGGCTTCTTTATCTTCATCGAGATTCAAGACTCAGAATTGTTCATAGGGATCTCAAAGCCAGCAATGTGCTACTTGATGATCAGATGAATCCAAAAATTGCAGACTTCGGCCTTTCTAGAGCTTTCAGTGGAGATAAACAACTAGAGAAAACAGGAAAAGTCGTTGGAACTTAGTAAGTACTAAAAAGAATTCTTGCTCGTAACTGCCTATCTTCAATCTTCCCGACTTACTAAATCGGGTACCCATGTTGAATCTTCCTGATTTTCTAAATTGTTGGACATGCGCATGCAGTGGTTATATGTCTCCTGAGTATGTAATGGATGGGCTCTTTTCGATGAAATCAGATGTCTATAGCTTCGGAGTGCTAGTTTTGGAAATAGTGAGCGGAAAAAGGAATCGAGAGTTCTGTCATCCTGACCACGGTCTTACCCTCCTCGGACATGTAATTTCCTACCTAGGACTGATATCATCTGCTTCACATGAGTAATGGGGCCTATAATGATTCAGTTTTGATGATCTGATGTATTCACCATAAAAGGTCTTGCTTTATGCAAATAATAAAATGAACGGGCTCGGATCATCGAAACCAGACCATGGGTTTCCACTTCTCCCCCCTAATTTTTTATGCAATCTTTCAGGCATGGAAACTATGGATTGAAGGAAAAGCCTTAGAGGTACTACACGATCAGATGGATGATATCCCGACGCAGGAAACATTAAAATGCATACAAGTTGGTCTGTTGTGTGTCCAACAACACCCTGAAGACAGGCCAACAATGTCATCTGTGCTATTGGCATTGGACAGTGAGACTGCAACGCTACCCCAACCGAAGCAACCTGGTTTCTATACAGAGAGGAGCAGCATTGAGACCGAGCCTCCATCGTCTGGAAATCAAAGTCCTTCTACGAATGAGATGACTCTTACCAATCAATCGGGTCGATAGGAAATTCGTAAAGAATTTGATAAGTACCTTGTATGAAACTTGAAGAGTGAATTTTGGATTTTATGCTTCAGATTTAATTTCATGAATTTTTGAATCATGTAAAGGTTCAATAATTGTTTGTAAACTGTAGTATTTGGTGTTTATTATTCGAGTAGTTGCAGAGAATTGAAATGCATACGCTGTTGGTAGGAGTTTCGGTTACACAGATTGATGCGAATAGTTTTTTTTGGGAGTTTTTTTTCTTTCTCTTCGCTCTATTTACCTTGTTTTAGTACAATAAGTCTACGTACACTCTCTCTTTGCTCACACCCGCTCACACCCTATCCACGTGTCACTCACTCACTCACTCCCTCTCTTTTTCTCTCTCCGTCTCTCTCTCACCCCGCCCCTCTCACTCCCTCTCTAACTTTCTCTCTCTCTCTCTCTCTCTCTCTCTCTCTCTTCACTTTCTTTCTCTCTCCTACATTTCCCCCCACTTTTCTCTCTTTCTCTTACTTTTTACATTTTAATTTTTGAAAAATTAAAATGTTTATAAATTTTATTTTTCATATCCGATGTTGAAAAAATATATATATTTAAAATCTACTCGACGACATCTATCAAACAAGATCAGTATTGAATATGTAATTATGTGTAGAAAAATAATGATTTTTTGGAGTATAGGCTCTTTTTTTCTTTTGCTAACTTTGAGCTCGTGAATTTAATTTGATTTGAGCTTATAAATTTCATTGGGTTTGAGCTCATGAATTTTACTGGGTTCGCTCGTGATTTTTTACTAGTTTTGAACTCATGAATTAATTTCCAGTTCAAAAAAAAAAAAAGAACTCATGAATTTCACTTCGTTTGAGCCTATATCTAAAAATTCATTTTTTTTCTAGACATAATTACATATTCAATATTAGTCTTGTTTGATACATATCATCAAGTAGATTGTAAATATATCTTTTTTTTCAAGATCGGATATGAAAAATAAAAGTCATAAACATTTTAATTTTTATAACATAAAAAGTAAATAGAGAGAAAAGTGAGAGAAAGTGTAGGAAAGAGAAAGAAAATGAAGAGAGAGAGAGAGAGAGAGAGAGGGAGCGAGTGAATGAGTGACACGTGGACGGGGTGTGAGAGAGTGTAAGCAAAGGGGTGTGTATGTATCACCACTCGTTTTAGTATTTTTTCCTTGTTTATAACACAAAATGTTTGGTCAATTTGCATGTACTCCAACTCCTCCATCCATTAGCGGGTGCTCATTTAAAATTAGAGCACAGTTTCGCATGAACTGGCTCGTACTAGTTGATAGTACTCAGAATGTAGAACTTTTGGAAATCTAGGAGGGAAGAAACTTTTTTGTTTTATTTAGTCTACATTTGGAAATCTAGGAGGGAAGAAACTTTTTTGTTTTATTTAGTTGCTTTATTTAAGGATGTCCTTAAACAAGAAGCTGATCATATTGGTGTGAGTTCTGTCTTCGAATAATTTGACTATGTTTTAGAGAAAAAAATTATTGAATTCCCCTGGGGCATGGTAGGTATAAGGCCCAAACTCTCTTCACCACACCTGTGACGCCCTGATTTTTACGAACATTGTTATATTATATTCCACATGGAATTCAACAACTTCCATGGTCAAAGTCAAATATATTTCAAAGTCAAATACAAGGGCCAACCGTCTACCGTACCCAAATTACATAAATTTTAAAGTGGTTACATATCTTTACAAAAGATAAAAAAATCAAGTACAGATACATGTTCGTCCTATCCAAAATATAAGTAATCTAGTGACTCCGTTGAAAGTTTTCAAAATGGTAATGCATGCACACCATCACGTCATGTCATGCTCCTCTACGCTAAGTTCCTGAAAATTATAAGGATGAGCTCACAAGCCCAGTATGAAAACATCTATTGATTCTGAATGGAAATGAGATGCTCATGAGGTGCAACAAGGAGAGGAAAGTTATATAAGAAGGTCAAGAAGTTCACAAATAAGCACAAAAGGTAATTCAAGATCTAAGGATCACCAAACTAGGTCATCCACTTCTCTGTCGTATCTCATACGCACCCGACACGTCACATGTGTCCCAAACATTCACATTGAGTATTTCATTCATTTTAATCATCTCATTATACTCCGGGCATACCATGAAGGCCCTGTGTCACTCCGGGCATGCTATATAGACCCCGTGTCACTCCGGGCATGTCATGTAGGCCCATGTCACTCTGGGCATACCCTTTCGGGTCCGGTGTCAAAGAATCACATTCTCATCATCATTTCATGCTCATTAATATCGTTTCGGTGTCCACGTATAATCTCATTTCAATCCATCGCTGAAAATCCCTAATCCGATCGGTAAACCCCAATCGAGCGTAAATTAGTGTCAAACGCGTAACATGTACCCTGAGGAAACTAAAGGAATCATCAAATATGCTAAATTATACTCACGACACATATCTCAAGGTGTTTCAAGTCAATTAGAATGAGTATGGCACGTACGTCGCACAAAACGGGCTAAAAAGGGTCAATTCGACTAAATCACATATTTCTAGTGTATAATCATGCACGCGTCATACCAAAGACTAATGAAATCACTAACCACACAAGGATAGGCTAGGAACAAGCCATTCAACATGTTTTAGGGTGTGGAGAATGAATATACTAAGTACAAACCCGAACAAATGACCAAAAACGAAGAAAACGATTTTTAGGAGTTAATGGTTTTTGGATTGATCCAACTTTAAGTTGGATCGATCCAAAATGGCTTCGGGTAGAACATAAGGATTTGGATCTATCCACTTTAAAGTTGGATCGATCCAAAATCGCTTCAGATAGATTTTGACAGCTTTTGTAGATTTTCAAGGGGGTCCAATCCAAGCACTTCCAAGGCCAAAAGTCAACACAATAAGCTATAAATTGGTAGTCCAACAACATATAAACACAATGCATGATCAAAAGGCTTGATTTACATATTTTCCCTAACTCAAAAGTAGCAAGAGCAAGACACAAATGGTGGGCTTTCCAATGTAACCAAGATCAAAGAGCTTAAGCATGGATTCGGGTCTTTAGCATTAATTAAATAGGTTAGAAACAACATGGGAAAGTATGTGCTACACTTAATCCAACCCAAACATGACTAGAATATGCTTCCACAAAGGTTTAAAAAAAAACAACGGAGAGATGATCATGAATAAGGGCAATACTATCCCAAACATCACATTTACATTAAGAATTGAAGGAGGTTCCCTCCCTCGAGCAAGATCAAGCTAGAAACCCTCCAAAAGCAAAACCCTAACCTTTAGCTTCAAGATCCAAGCCAAACTTCAAGTCCCGGAGTGAAATGAGCACGTACCAAGCTCTAATATGCGTAGAGGATGAACTTTTGTGGTGGGTTTGTGAAGAAATCAATGGGAGATGGTGTGATTTGGTGGTTGGGGGAGGAGAAAATGAGGAGTTATTGTAGAGAGAGTGGGCCGAACAAGAATTTGGGGGGGGGGGGGGGGTCGCTCTCTTCTCCACCACACACACTCTTATACACACACACCACACATTTTAAAAGAATTGCACTACAAGCCCAAATTTCTCATGTGTAAACCAAATCAACCCTTACATCATACATAATACTAAGTCTCTCAACACTTAGTCATTTTAAACACTTATCACAATTACTCACATTTTCCCAACATTATTTACGAAAAATAATTATATTTTACGAGTCATTACAACACCTTTGTGTGGAACCTAAGTTTCCGATTAACAAAAAAAAAAAAAAAAACCTTTTAAATTGTGAGATGCCTATACAAATGTGTGATGAGAAGGGAGTTGGACACTGAATAGTAACTCCTTTTAGAGGGAGATGTTCCAAAGAAATTGTGCTTGGTGCATATAGGTTTGTGGGTTGATACGTTGTTGGACTCTATAGTTGATTCAAATTCGAAAAGGACAGACTATCAGTACAAAATCTTTTGGGTACCGAAAATGTACAACGGTTTAGGAGGCTTATTTTTGGATCGCATACAAATAATCTGAAACTCTCTTACTCGTACCAATTAAGGAACTAATCGAGATCTTTAATTTCATGCGAAAAAACTCAAAAAATAATATACAGAAGTAATTTATTTTTTAATTCAAAAAATACATGCTTTTTTTTGTAGGGAAGTATTTTGACGGGGTTAACCCCACTTCTCTTGTTAACACACAAAAAAAAAAAATCCTTTTTCTCAGTAAAAATAATTACTTCCCTACGAAAAAAACATATGTTTTGGACAGTAGAAATGCTATGCGCAAGGAAGTTAACACCGAATCAAATACAAAATGTGAGTAATGTGAGAACATGAAGTTGTATTTTATAAACACATTTTTTAAAAAAAAACATTACATCCTGTGTATAGTTTGGTATAAGCTTCCTTCCGCATAATATTTTTGGACAACAGGGGGTAGGGTGGGTATTCAAATATTTTGTGGGCTTATTTATTAAAAAAAAATTTGGTAGGGTGTTTAAAATAACAAAAATTAACTAAAAATTAAAAATTTACATATATTTCTAACAAAAAAAATTCAGGGTTTTCGGGTGACCACCCTCACCCTAAGATGGAGCCGCCTCTGGTCCTTGCAAAAAATAAGCTCAATTGGATACGTGTTTGTGGTTGATCTAAATTTCAAGTGTTCATTTACAATTAACTAGATAGTTCTACCCCTATCCAGGGATACAACTAAAAAAATATCCTTTCTCATTTTTATTTTTTAATGATTCATTTCTCATTTCTTGCATTTTCGAAGAAAATTTTTTTCTTTAAAATTCAATAAACAAAAGAATTCTTAATTCTCCGAATTACGAGCGAGGAGAATTGAATTTCATATCCATGGCGTCGAAACATGAAAACCCATCCATGGCATCGTTCGGTCTACGAGTACAAACCGCCTCTCTTTCATATCCCCAACTCGCTCTTCCAATAAACGTCACTCTCTCTCTTCCGATCAGTTCTCACCGGCCAATTAAATCACCGCCTTTACCAACCTAATGCCGCCGCCGCATTTTCCATGCTCGCCACAGTTGCAAATTAACCCACCGGAGGACAACCGTGGCAAACCCCCCGTCACGAGTGCAGCTCCAATCGGCACACTCCCTTTCCAAAACCCAAATCCCCAGTTATGCACGACCGCAATTCGGAACCCTACCATGGCGATGCCAGTTACTTTGCCCTTAAGCAAGTGAAATCAGATTGCAGTTGTGCAGTTTATTACTTTATTTAATAATCAATGTGACTTTTGGGGAATTCTTTACTGTAACAATCGTAATGGTGACTTCCTCAAATACGAAGTGCGAGTTATTGGCGATTCCACCAGGTTTGCATTCAACTATATATTGTATCCAAGCAAGGACGGAACCAAGATCTTTACCTAGGGATTGGGCTATATCTTTAGAGCAGGCCGGGGTATAGGCTATTTAATTTAATGATGCATATATATTTTCAATGTAAAAATAGTGTTTATTTGAAATTTGACGGGGCCTATGTTTGTTTTATATATTTATATCTGCTTTTGGATTTGCTATGAGCCCGTTGGTTAGGCCGACTTTTTTTTTAATTATTATTATTGTTAAATAAGAATGGTGGATATGTTACTCTACTACAGAATATTTTTGAAGCGGCAGTGCACCCCTGGTATGCGGTATTAGTGTTGTCGGATGTGTTTTCAAAAGTTCGAATTTCATCTCGCCATTGCCGAGGTGAATGGCTCTGATGTGCACACCAAGACTGCACCCAGCACGTGGATCTGAATATTTCATACTTAGTTTGTACGGATAGATCAAATTGGTTGTGATGCAAAAATGTGGTGTATCAATTGCTTAACGCTTCGGAGTTATTGTTAAAATCCAAGTTTGGGGCAAGTGAGGGAAAATTGGGTAAATTGGGAGGGGATCAATTATAAACAGGTTTGGAGATTAATATAAATAGGCTATCCAACTAAATAATTCAGCTAACAATTAGGCTCGGTAGACATTCACTATTTTCTTAATCAAAGTCTCTTTGTAAATTCAAAATACATGTCAGTTGTACCCTCATTTCTTACGAGTCTGTAAATTCGTTTCTAATCCCAACCAGTGGTCGACACAATGGCGTGTGGGGTGACCTGCCCCAACATAACTCCAAATATATTTATTTTTACTAGTTATACTAGTTTTCCAAGTTAGTTTAGAATATTTTTTATAAAGTTAGCTTCGCAACTCCCTTGGGTCGGTTACAAATCCAAGTATTTCTGTGTGGAAAGAACCCCTAAAATTTGAAATTATTATTTACTTTTTGTTGACGAGGAGAAATTAAATGAAGGCAAGGCAACGTAGATATACACAATCGCGTCCTCCCCCAAAACCTAGCAAGGAATAATATATACATATGGAATCTCTTTTTTATTTTTTTATAACATAACATGTCTGTTTTATGTCCGCCACACAGGAATACACTTGTTCAATGCTGATATTATTCTCTGTTTCAAATTTGATTTTTATCCAAATATAGTCCCAGAAAGTTTCTACTTCTTTTTATGTCGTTTCTTGCTGGGAATTTGATTGCTACATCTCTCTTTGAAGTCTCATGTGCTGTAGTTTACAAAACTATAGAACTTCCACATATGGTTATTCAACGAATCATCTAATCCTCAGTAAAGCTCCCTTTGAAGAAAGTTCAACACTCAGGAATTTTTCTAATTCTTTCATGATCCTAACATGACTCTGAGATATTATCTTGCTCAACAAAAGATCCATTAGTACAGAAAAGTTCAAGATAGCGAAAGCCGTACGATTTGCTTCATACTACATTACTACCTAAGACCTATATGACTTGACTTCCGTGGGGAAATCTCTTGAGAGATGGAAAACGCTTGCAATTGATTGATTCAACTTTTGGGTGATTCTTGCTTAGGAGTAATGAAGTATCTTTTGGCTTTCTTCAAACATCATAATTTTCCAATGATGGTTAATTTCTTCCCAAATCTTCTCTAGGTGTATATGCATGTAAATGCCAAGGGTGACTTAGTCAAGATGACCTATATTTGTTCATATTGTCCAATAAGTTCATCTGTGGCTGGTAATAAAACAAGCCTACCATTACGGTGGACTTGACCTGCTGACCAAATGGGCATGCAGAAACTTCCCAGCATGTTGGTGTCTCTCCCATCTCTGTCTAACTTTCTTTGGTGTAAAAAAGTCTTTTAAGTAGTTATTGCATGCAGAAAGTAGTTGCCACAATATTGCTCATAAGCCTGTTCTAACTTTTTTATTCACGCGTAATGGCAGCAGTACAAGGAAATTTTCACTTGAGACTCGTCAAAGAATAAGATTGGTATAGACATATGATGGAAATACTTTGTGCAGTGGAAAGTTGAAGGAAAGAGATGAAATAAGCAGCCAAATTACTTTTCAAGTTTCTTATTATTTTTTCGTTTCTTACAAGTCTTTGTAGCATAACGGCTTGATTCTTTTATTTTTTTCCCCAAAAATATGTTTTCACATGAGTCTTTTTGTCAAATGAACTCTACAAAAATGTTTTAAGAAAATGTTTTCCAATCACAATCCTCACAGGTATATTAGTCATCTCTGTGTGCTTTTGGTATCCCTTCCCTTTGGCCTTGAGCTGACTTTGAATATTCCTCTATGCTTTTGCAGTTGATCATGAGCAACATCATGACTGAACATAGATAAATAATCAATAAGCATTCTTGTGCCATATGCCTCAATTTTATAGTAATGGGCACTTCAATCCTATTTCTGCTCCTGTCCTGTGTACTCATAACCCTTCCCCTTCCCACAGCTCAACAATGTTTCAACCAAGCCAACTTCACTACAAACAGCACATATGGCCAAAACCGAAACCGAATCCTCTCCTCCCTCGCCTCCAACGCCAACACCAACGGGGGATTCTACAACACCACCTTCACACAAGGGTCCGACACCATCTACGCTCTCGCACTCTGCAGAGGTGACCTTTCCAACAAAAGTTGTTTTGACTGCGTTGATACCGCTAGCCAGTCTATAATCAAGGATTGTCCTAATCAAAAGGAAGCATTCAATTACGGAGCCACCACTCACTGTATCGTCCGTTGCTCTGACCGGTTGTTTTTCAGCATCATGGACACGCGACCAGCTGTGTTCGTGTTTTATGGGGATATCACCGACAATGTCACTGAATTTGATCAGGCCTTAAAAAGTTTGGCTGATGACCTTGTGACTAGGGTCACTAATGCTTCTTCTGTGGGCAAATTTGCAACTGGTGAAATTTCGTATACGCCGTCTAAGACTGTATATGGTCTTGTGCAGTGTGTCCCTGGCATTTCATCGGATGATTGTAGCACTTGTATTAGAAAAGCACTAGATGATTATCAGGGGGGTTTTTTAAGAAAGAGAGGAGTAAATATTGTTACACCTGGTTGTATTTTTCAGTATGATTCGGACTACTTTTTTGAATCTTCTGCGGGTGCTGCACCACCCCCGCCGCCATCACCCCCTCCGCCGCCGCCATCACCTCCGCCGCCACCATCACCTCCGCCGCCACCAGTTTCTTTGTATCCTCCTCCACCCTCAACCGATGTTGGAACGAAAGGAGGTATATTCATTGTCTCCTTGAAGTTTTAGTCAGTCCTGCAAAATGCATTAGTAGTATTTTGTACTTAAAATGGGGTAAGTTTTGGCTAATTTTGGGTCTCTTTTAACGGCCTCGGAATAAAGCACAGATGACATTATGAACCACAAAATGCAGTGTAGGCAGCACTACATTCCACTTTTGATGGGCTCCGACGAGTTTGGCCTAAATTAATTTTTCTTGAAGACTCTAGGTATTATCGATTTTTCCACAGATTTTAGCTTTTCTTCCAAATTTTCGGGATTCATAAATTTGTCGAATGCAGTTACAAGCTATAGCAGCATATGTGATTGGACTATGCTTCTATTGTTAATATTTGTTGCATTGTTGTCAGAAATTTATCATCAATTATATTAGCCCATTCTCCGGTTGATATGAACGACACTATAAAAATGAAAATAACAACTGAAATACATATAAGTATCAGACGTCGGTACATTTAATCTATTTGTTTTCTGTTTGGTGCAGATGATAAGGGTAGAACCGTTCAGACTACAATTTTGATTGTAGTTCCAGTGAGTGTCTTATTATTACTCACCGTGCTTTTCTGCGCCTTTTTCCTATTAAGGAAGAGAGAGAATGTCAATAGTAAGTTCATTTTTGCTTTGATAATCTCAACTTTTTACAAGTTTCAACATTAACAGAGGGTTTGTGATTGCACAGAAAGTTTGGCTTCTAGTCGCCTCTGCAACTTGGCTTGGATAAGAGCTGTAGGACGATTGTTTAAGGTTTCACGTCAGCACGGCATGCATTATGCTGGTAAATATTCAGAAATAGCTGAGAAGATAATATTGTGTTTTTGGTTACTCAAGTAGCAATATTGTGTTTAAAATTGTTCATGTGGTTATAAGAATTGAATCAAGGTAAGACTACCACATTTTTGTTTCCACATAGTATTTGTTTGGATCTTAGATTTGTGCAGATACAAGAAAAAGTAATGGACTTTACTCTATCACGTCGAAGAAGATGATTGAGCAGAATTCATAACGTCCCCTTCTCAAATCCTGATATAATTCAAGATACAATGCAGCTTCGTACTTCTCTTCCATTGTCAAAATGATTGGAAAATGAAAGAAATAATTCAGTTCTTCACTTTGCTGTCATTTTATCTTTACTTCAGCTTTTCGTTTCCCTCAATTAGGCCCTCTCCCTTTCATTTTTGGTTCCCTGAACAAAATCTTCTATGACTCCATGATCTTTAGTCTACACGTGCACCTTTACCATCTCTATTCAACATTTTTACTTCTGTCAAGGTGATGATGCAACACAATCTCTCAGTGGGGATTCCTTGAGATTTGACTTTGCCACAGTAAGAGCTGTAACAAATGACTTTTCTAATGCTAATAAGATTGGACATGGTGGATTTGGTTCGGTATACAAGGTACAAAGCTTGTAGCTATCCATAGTCTTCTGAATGGAATATTGGTTTGCTTAAAGTTGAAGAAATGTACATTGAATATTTAAATCGTAATGATTGGTCTACATTTCATAGGGTAAGCTCTCGAATGGGCAAGAAATTGCTGTTAAAAGACTTGATGGCTGTTCTGAACAAGGTGAAGAAGAATTCAAGAATGAAGTTGTGTTGATGGCCAGGCTCCAGCACAGAAATCTCGTTAGGCTCCTCGGATTTTGCTTTGAAGGGAAAGAAAGGCTTCTTATCTATGAGTTTGTGCCAAATGCAAGCCTTGATAAGTTCATTTTTCGTAAGTCTCTGTCTCCCAAATCCCAATCAATCTATTCAGGGGAATTATGTGCTGTCAACATTGAATATGTTAGCAAATTACCACAGAATTGTTTTTGGTCAAAGGATAACTTCAGCTGTTCTTAAACAATATAGCAATTGTGCAATAGTGGCCTAGCATCTGTTAGAATTGTGCGCATAGTTTCATTTTTATTTTAATCAATATGTAGATCCAATCAAGCGGCTGCTATTAAATTGGGACACCCGTTACAAGATCATAGTAGGAATCGCTCGCGGACTTGTTTATCTTCACCAAGATTCTCAACTACGGATCATTCACCGTGACCTAAAAGCGGGTAATGTTTTGTTAGACGGGCAGATGAACCCCAAAATTGCCGATTTTGGCACGGCAAGGCTGTTTGTTGTTGATCAAAGTAAAGGAATCACCAAAAAAATTGCAGGCACCCGGTAAGTATACAGTTTTTCTCCCTTTATAGTTCATCACAAATTATAGGCAGAATTTTGAGGAGCTATTAAAGAGGTTTTTTTTTTGCGCGAAAATCGTAATTGATTAGGTGGTGATATTGTGCAGTGGCTACATGCCTCCTGAGTATGTACAGCGCGGGGTATTCTCTGTGAAGACCGATGTGTTCAGTTTCGGTGTCTTAATCCTTGAGATTGTGAGTGGTAAGAAGTACAGTGGCTATGGTGGCCCAGAGGATGCGGAACATCTTATAAGCTATGTAAGTGTGCTTGCCTATATTATGTGATCTACAAGAGGTATAATATGTATGTATTCGGAGGGAATGTTGTAACCAAACTAAACCAAGGCTTAAGTCGCAGTCAATTAGAGGTCAGTACATGCATCTGTTGACTCCATTGAGTTCTATTTTAGACATCGTGTCCCATGAATCCAAGAAACCTAGGTCTTACTACGGTCTCTAAAGCCAATTGTGGTCTACCCTTTCTATTTGTGTTACCATCTATCGTAACTATATCGCAGTAACAGAAGAAGAAAATGGAAAAATGTCACACGTAATGGTGTGGCTTAGTTGTGGAAATTCCTCTTTAAAATGACAATTACTCTCTAATCATCTTATAATTGAAACTCCCACATCATGTAAGGAAATCTGGAAGAAATTGAATTCTCCATATGTGAATGCTTAATGAATTTCCTTTTACTTTGGTGCAGGCATGGAAGAAATGGAGACAAGGCAAAGCTTCAATATTGATCGATGAAACGCTAGACGGCGGTTCAAACAGTGACAAGATGAGGTGCATTCACATTGGCTTATTATGTGTTCAAGAAAATGTTGCCAAGAGACCAACAATGGCTGCAGTTGTATTAATGTTCAATAGCTTCAGCATGAGTCTTCCTTCTCCCTCAAAGCCTGCATTCCTTGTGGAAAGTAGCATGGAATCAAACACGGCCATAGGAAACCGATTTCCTTCTGTTACAAGTTCACATCATTCGCCAGAGCATCCTGCGAACTTATCTGTAAACGAGGCTTCAATTACAGACCCATATCCTCGATAGCATTTGAGTTAATCTCAACGTACATTGAAATTTTGTTTAGTACTCATGGCAACACCCTTAGGAGTTATGTCGCCCACTTGCGCTTTGAATTCAAGGCTTCAAGCATTGAGGCTAAGCCCAGGGAGTCCGAATAACTTCTCTCAACGTTTTGTATCAAAATGTGCCAGGAACCATTCGAGAGAAAGCACGGAAAGGTTTGTTTTTTTAGATAGGTAACTACTTTTTGTCTTCTGCAGTTTGGTGCAGATTTATTTGCTCTGTAACACATTCTTTCATCATCTTGTTCACATTCTCTGATCATTTTGTAAAACATGGGGTTACAAAATATGAAGTGGAACTATTACAGATATGAAATGGAACACGTTGTGCCAAAATGGTTCACTCTATTATATCTTGGAGATACCTTCAGTAGCTGATATTTATAATTACAAGAATACATGGTAATATACTTTACAAGGTAAAATGCAGCAATCAAGGTAACTATACAAAGGAAAAGAATCACAGCAATCAATCAGAAAATCACTAAGTCAAGGCTGGAAATCATCAATCTATCAAGCAATCTGTCAAAGGAAAATCTTGGAGATCTTTCCATGTGTAATCTGTCATGGTATGATTACAAGATATCTATGTGAAGTGAAACTAAGGATCCTCTTTGGCGACGATACCTTGTGTGGTTTCTCATGTGACACGAAATGGACGCAGATCCTTTTGGCAATTTGAGCCTTCTGTTTTCTAAGTATTAATGATTGATCTTCGATGCAAATATTTAGGGTCATGGACCATTGGTTTTTTTTTTTTTTTTTTAAAATGTATTAACTACAATTCAAAGTTGAAGGGTAAAAAGGGAGGTGAACTTTTGGTTTTGTTACATTAGGTACGTTATGGTGGACCTGACCACATGGGATGGGAATGCAGGAACTTTCCCCCGTTGTTTTCTCTTTATTGTCTGGGCCACTCCCATCTCTATCTAACTTTGTTTGGTTTAGCAGTCTTTTTAATGTAGTTATCATCGAATTCTTTGCCAGTACTACTCGGTTTACCTACTTTTTAATCACGCGTAACAGCTGCAATATGGGGAAATTGGACCTAACTTCTCTGCAATCCCGTTCATCTTTGTATTCAACGCTCAAATTTCAAAAAACTCTTTTCGAAAAACACTATTGGAGGGCAAAGATCACATCAGCGGGCCAGCGGCTTTCTACATTCTAACATTAGATTGCAGAAAAGCCAGATTTATGGAAATTTTCTCTAGGGACTTGTACGTCAAGGTTGTGTTTGGATTATTAGTACTTGGAGGGAATTCAAGTGGGTAAAGGAAAAGTTGAAGTAAAGAGGTTTTTTTTTTTTTTTTTTTTTTCTCTGGCCATTCGCAAGAATAGGAAGAAAAGCGTGCGAATATCCAAGTTTTTCTTTGTTTTTACTTTTTAGTTCGCACGAAATTCGCAGGACATACATCTTTTTAACTCTTTTACTCGGATTAGTTTTTCATCAAAATGTATAATAGTCTTTTTCGTAAACTAGTTACGCGTAAATTTTTTTCCCTTCTTAAATGATACTCTTCTATGATATGAAAAGGTGCTGAAGAATTGGTTTTGCTTTCCTTTAACATATCTCACTACACATTTCTTGAGAATCATTTTTCTGCACGAAATATTGACTTTTGCATTCGTTGCATTTGGCCCAGACGTGACTTTGAAATTCCTCTAATACTTTTGGAAAGCAAGGAAAGTTCAAAAAAAAATCTTTCCCATGTTTGGTTTGAGAGAGAAAATGACAATTCAAAGTTCTAACTTCTATGCCCAACAAAATTTTCCTCCCAGTTTTCTCCCATTTTCCTCTTAAATCATTTTTCATCCTTTCTCTCACTTTCTACAAGTTCTAAAAGCGTAAGGCTGAACACAGGAAAAAAAATTATCTTCAAAAACTGTACTCTGCCCAGAAATGAATCAGTAATGGGTACTTCAAATTTGATATTTTTCATTACATGTATTCTCCTAAACCTTCCCCTCAACACTGCTCAAATCTGTTCCGACTCAGGCAATTTCACTTCTAACAGCACCTACGGCGAAAACCGCAACCGAATTCTCTCTTCCCTCCCTTCCAACGTCACCGCTAACAACGGATATTTCACGGCCACCCTGACCCAAGACTCCGAAACTGTCTATGTGCTTGCTCTCTGCCGAGGTGATATTTCTAGTGATTCTTGTTTCAACTGTGTCAATTACACTAGCCAGGCTATACTGAAGAATTGCCCTAACCAAAAAGAAGCCACCAATTACGGAGACTACGCTTCTAAATGCACTGTTCGGTGCTCTAACACGTTGTTTTTTGATGTCATGGAAACGCAACCACCAAGAGTCATATATATTACCAGTGACATCACGTCCACTGCCGACGAATTCGATCAGGCCTTGAATAGTTTGGTTGAAAGCCTTGTAATAAGGGCTGCAATGGGTAATTCTACGAAGTTTGCTACCGGTGAAAGTAAATTCGGAGGGTACTTGCGTATATACGGCCTTATGCAGTGTGTCCCGGGAATTTCTTCGGTTGATTGTAGCAGGTGTCTTAGGGGAGCGGTGGACGAGTATCGGAGTTGTTGTTTTAGAAAGAGAGGAGCAAATGTTCTGAGACCTAGCTGTACTTTTCAGTATGATTTGATTCCTTTTTTTGAATCTTCAGTTGGCACTGCGCCGCCGCCTCCACCCCCTTCGCCGCCAGTAACTTCTGCACCTCCTCCTCCGCCAGTGACGAAGGAAGGTATTTTCAGCTTCAAAAAGGCTCTCTTCAGTAACTCGAGACACATCGCAACTGCTTCTATTGTTATCCTTGTAAACATTTTTGGAGTCCTGAATTTAAGCCTCCTTTTACCCAATTGTCGATTGAGTCAATCCCAAGGGCCTAGTGGTCTTGGCTTGGAACGTGAGACCTTATGGGTTTATGGTCAGGTTCGATTATCCTTGTCGGTAACTCTTAGGACCACCTCACTCCCACGCGTGTGGGAGAGGCTATAGGGATTACTTTGTGGTGCGTCCAAGCTGGCTCCGAATACCGTGCTTAATTGTAAAGAAAGTAGCATTTAGTTGTTGTACTTAAAGTAGTGTTGCGTCAACGAATATATCCCATGGAGTTACAGGCTAAGAGCACCTTAACTTGATCTCAACTATTTATTAGATCTATTGCATAGGTGATTTGTCTATTGGACGATGCTTTTACCATGGTAATTTGCAACCTTGATGTCAAAGATATATAAACAAAATATTAGTCCTTCTTCTGGTTAATTTTAAACAAAATAGAGAATGAATATCTCAACTCATACACAAAGTATCATTAATTCCTATATCTGATATCAACATTTTCGGTTTGGTGCAGGAAGTAAGAGTACCAAACTTCAGAAGACTACTATCATTGTTGTTCTAGTGATTATCTTAATAGTTCTCGTTGGCCTCGCTTGCGCCTGTTTCCTACTAAGGAGGAAAGAGGTTGCCGAGAGTAAGTTCGTTTATGCTTCGTTGCTGTTTTACTATCATTGTTGTTCTAACCGTTTTGATTGACAAGGTTTGTGATTTCACAGTAAGATATGATCCTGGTCACCCCTTCAATTCTCGTTGGATAAAACCTGCAGGAAAGTTATTTAGGGTTTCGAAACAACGTGGTGCACACCATGCTGGTAAGTATTGGGAATGGAAGAGTATAGAATCTTTTCTTATGGTTACTAAAATCGAAAATGATGGTATAGAATTTGTTCGAAAAAATTGGTCTATTGTAAATTCTTCAGGTAGTTAAAGAACTGAATTCTGATTCTTTTTTTGTTTCCACTTAGGCTGTGTTTCGATTTTTGGATTTGTAGAATCATGAAACAATAGGGGATTTTACTTCATCATGACAGAGAAGATGATATAGAATCCTTTATCATTTCCCTTAAAAAATCCTTGCACAAATCCAAGATCCAAATCCAGCTTTGATCTTCTTGTCTGCTGTCAAGACGAGGCTATCATTGGATCATGGATTTGTGACAGATTTATTGAGGTTACAGAAAAGGCGAAGGAAATGATATGGTGAAAGGAGAAGAACTATTTGTTTAGTTTTCCTGCGAAACTACTGTAGTATTCAAGTTCAAAATTTTCTGCATATGTTAGTTCATGTGCACCACCATTAACTTATCTCTTCAATACATTTACTCATGTCAAGGTGAAGATGTATCACAATCTTCGAGTTCGGATTCCTTGAAATTTGAGTTTGCAACCATAAGAGCTGTAACAAATGACTTTTCCAATGCTAACATGCTCGGACATGGCGGATTTGGTTCGGTCTACAAGGTAACAAAACAATATTGCCTTCTTCTGTTTTCCAAATAGCAATACAGTTTAGCCGCAAAAGGATAGGAATATGAAGTGACTATATTCAATAGGGTAAGCTTCCAAATGGACAAGAAATTGCTGTTAAAAGACTGGATGGTTGTTCTGACCAAGGCGAAGCAGAATTCAAGAATGAAATTGTGTTAATGGCCAAGCTACAACACAGGAATCTTGTTAGGCTCCTCGGCTTTTGCTTTGAAGGAAAAGAAAGGATTCTTATCTATGAGTTTGTGCCAAACGCAAGCCTTGATCGGTTCATTTTTGGTACGACTCTGTAGTTAAAAGAAAGGCTTCTTATAACAGATTCTACACAATTTCTGTTATAGAATTGTACGTATTGTGTCTTATTATTTGAATGAATATGTAGATCCAATCAGGCGGATGGTATTAAATTGGGATACCCGTTACAAAATCATACTAGGAATCGCCAAAGGACTCGTTTATCTTCACCACGATTCTCAACTAAGGATCATTCACCACGATCTAAAAGCTGGTAATGTTTTGTTAGACGAGGAGATGAACCCCAAAATTGCCGATTTTGGCATGGCAAGGCTATTTGTCGTTGATCAAAGTAAAGGAATTACCAAAAGAATTGCCGGCACACCGTAAGTTTACTTTTCTTCTCCTAATGAATCGCAAATTGGAGGCAGAATTCTGAGTGGAGTTTAAAGAGGTGTTTTAGCACCAAAATCTGAACCGGTCAATTGTTGCTGTTTTGCAGTGGCTACATGCCTCCTGAGTATGCACAGTACGGGCAATTCTCTGTGAAGACTGATGTGTTCAGTTTCGGTGTCTTAATCCTTGAGATAGTGAGTGGTAAGAAGTTCAGCGGCTATGACGGCCCAGAGCATGCAGAACATCTCATAAGCTATGTAAGTGTGTAGTACTTTCTAACGCGATCTTTCTCTTCTTGTGCATCAGCCTCTTATGCGATTTAAAAACGGCAAGCTATGTCTTTTGCAGGAAATGTTGTTCAAACAGAAATAAGAACATGCAAAAAGTTTACATGATCCAACGTAGCTTAGGACATATCCTTTCAAAACTTATTAGATAGAAGAATCTGAATGAATGTGCATTTTCCGTATGAGATTGTTGAATGAATTTCCTTTACTTTGGGGCAGGCATGGAAGAAATGGAGACAAGGCAAAGCCTCAAGGTTGATCGATGTAACCCTAGCGGGTGGCTCGAAAAGTGAGAAGATGAGGTGTATTCACATTGGCTTATTATGTGTGCAAGAAAATGTTGCAAAGAGACCAACAATGGGCGCAGTGGTTTTAATGTTCAATAGCTTCAGCATGAGTCTTCCTTTACCCTCAAAACCTGCTTTCCTTGTGGAAAGTAGCATTGAACCAAACAAGGCCTCAGGAAACCAATTTCCTTCTGCTACTGGTTCACATCATTCCCCAGAGCATCCTGTGAATGTATCTGTAAATGAGGCTTCGATTACAGACCCATATCCTAGATAGCAGCGGAAATCTTGTAACAATTACTCCATGTGATGAGTAAGAAAGACTTGACAAATAGAGTGACTTGTCTGACAAAAACTATGACAAAATGAAGTTACTCTGATAAGCAAATGCTAGTTATGTTTCTGATCCGCATAAAGTCCCGTCACAAAAAGGCATGTATCCTATGATGTGGTTAAGTGAGAGTAACAAGTAATATTCAGGAAAATCAATCTCAATATTACAGCAACAGCAGCAATAGGGTCTTCTATTCTTTCAATTTCCTCCAATCCTTCCGCTTAAATGCGAAGTTTGGTACGACTAGGATCAGGTTCTAAATAATAGGAAACCTGTAAGAGAAATTAAAGAGGGCAACAAAATGAAAGGAGTGTAGGAAACCTGTAAGAGAAATTAAAGAGGGCAACAAAATGAAAGGAGTGGATGATTGCCAGGTTTTAAATCTCAAGGTTAGATAAAGGTGCATGGCAAAATGATTTAACAATGGCAGCCACAAGATGGCAAATCCTGTGTCGTAAGTTATGTAGTAATGTATATAAAATTTGAAACTGAAGGGAGAACAGAGATACAAAATAATGAAGGTTACGAAGTGCCTTTAGTTGAAGTATAGATTGTTGATTCAATTTGATGGCCCTGTGTTATGGAAGTGATTTCTCTAGTAGGTAGCTACCAAAGTAAAATATAAAAAAAAACATGCAAAAAGAGACATAGCGCGGCCTGAGTTACACTCAAAGCGGTGCGATCAGACGTCTACAGCGGTGGTTAATGCCCAGAATTCTATCTTCTATCTCTGTACTCCAAAATAATTTATCACTAGAACACACAGTTTGAACATATAGCCACGTTATAAGGACAAAAAAAACAAATAACAAGACTAGATATAGCAATCACTGGATACATTCAAATTCAAGTGAACAAATGGCTGGAACAGTGGTTATGCCCTGAATCCTAAAGGCTTGGATATTGGCAACTCTCTTATTCATTGTTTGGTTCACTCAGATTAAGCTGACATGAAATGGTCACTCTCTTGGAATGCTCATTTTAACATTTGGTTCGCTGAAGTGAAAAAAATGACAGGAATTAGCTGTACACATTTAATCAGCATTCATAGTTTCAATTACTTAACATTTCACTCCAATCCACACCAAACAAACACTTCATTATTGCAACCTCAGCCTTGCAATACACGTTCCACGAGTTACAAATACTGTGATGCTAAAACCAATATCCTCATCAGTTTTGAATCGTTTTGGCACATCAATAGACTATAGTATAATAGAATCGAAAGTTACCTCCAAATGTCATTGTAAGACTTTATCCCACATCGCTTATCTACGTCATGCATTTCATTGTAATAACTTCACTCCTAAAGCTTAATTTGGACCCTTTGATCACTGATCGTGAAAAGGACCCTTTAGTGATGTGTTCTTACACAATGGCTGTAGTTGTATTAATGTTCAATAGCTTCAACATGCATCTTCCTTCTCCCTCAACACCTGCATTACTTGTGGAAAGTAGCATGGAACCAGGCACGGCCCAGGGTGTCTGAATAACTAATCTCAACATTTTGTATTAAAATGCGCTGGAATCTGAATGTGGTTCTAAAACCGTTCGAGAGAAAGCATGGAAAGGTTTGTTTTTTAGATAGGTAACTACTTTTGTCTTCTGCAGTTTCTTACAAATTTAGGACCCGTTCCACTAAGTGGATTATGTTGGGAAAATAGAGAGATATAGCACACTACTCAAACACTATATTTTATTAATCTGTAACAAAATTACATATCACTTATGCTCTCACACACACTAGATATTTTTCCTCCCACTTGTGGTGGGGGAAGCCCCAAAGGGCCACCACGTCTCTTTTCTCACTCTCTGCCTTTCTCTTCTCTTCAATTTTTCCCTTTTATTTCCCCACATTGATACAATTACATAGACTCAATTTATAGGAGGTCTCTTGAGGTGTGAATGCAATCTCCAAAATCCACAAAACCCACTATCTTGCCAATCCAAAATCTTGCCATTTGCACCCCTATCTTTGACTCTTAATTCTCACGTGAAAAATATAAATCAAGCTTATCTTTCAACATCCCCCCTTAAGCTTGATACCTCTCATCAATATGTCCGTCTCTCGTCGTCACGTCTCGCTGGATAACCGTCTGTTGTCATTTTCTCTGTCTCTACAAACAATCGTCTGTTGTTCGTCTTGGTTCCTTTTACTCAAACTCCTTCAACCACTTTGATGGTTGATCTCGTCACACAAGGAGTACATCGCTCCTTGTTCCACATGTCGAACTTAGGTCCGAACATAACTTGAACCGCTTGGCGGATCAATCCTAGTCTTCATGTCACGTCTTCTTGAGCCTGAGCTCCTCGTCTCGTCTCCCTCTCGTCATGGTAACACATCTCCGTCATATTCTGTCATAAACCCGTCTGGTTTGGTGCTTCTCGTCTGATCAATCACATCTCGTCAATTCTTACGTCATCTCTCGCCTCATCCGTCCTCTTCACATCTTGTCCGTCCTTTTCCCGTCTCGTCTGTTGTCATATTTATTTTAGGCATGGAGTGCCCAAATCTTGCGTCTAATAGTTGCAAAATCGCTTCCAATTTTTCTCCGTCCCATCTCGTCTGCTCTATTAACTTCTCTTCACTTTTGGCGTATAGGTAGCCAAAAACTTCATCTTCATTTCATCGTCTTGAAACCTTCTCGTCACACCACTCAAAAACATGCATGGGTACATCGGCAACGCGTCCGCTGCGTTTGAACTCATGCAACATCTTCCTTTGACATGTGCACGCTTTTTGGAACGTCCCCCCTTAGTCTCTCCTCGTCTCATTAGTCTCGTCTAGTGGGGATCAAAGTGAAACCTTTGAATATTTGGGCTTTGACTCAATCCTTTAAATGAGCAGGGGGTGGAGTGTAAAGACCCGCGAATTCGTGTTTATTTTTCGTAAATAACATTGGGGTAATGCGTGGAATCTCGTATAATGATAAATTTGACTAAGTGATGAAAGGATTTATGTGATGTGTAATGTTGGGGTAAATTGGGTTTACACAAGCCACTTGCGGGTTTTTGGTGTAATTCCTGGAAAACCTTTTTAAATTGTGTGGTGGGGGTGTGTTTTGTGAATATGTGGTGAGAGAAGAGAGAGAGGAGCTCATCTCCTCCCCCAAAATTTCCCCAGCCGGCCTCCCTCTCTCTCCTCCATAGCCTCTCAAGCTTCTCCCTCCACCAAACCAAAGAATATCTCACCCTCCAAACCTAGTCCCTTCACAAAAGCTTCTCGAAATCACGAGCTCTACGCGATGGTGTGCTTATTTCACTCCGGGGTTTGAAGAACTTTTCTTGGATCTTGAGCAAGGGTTAGGATTTTGCATTTGGAGTGGGTTTCTAGCTCAATCACAAGAGATAGGGGGATCATCCTTCAATTCTTAATGCAAATTTGATGTATGTGTGTGTATTACCCTCGAACTTGCTAAATCCCTCTTGATCCTTGTTTTAAGCCTTTGTTGAGGCATTCTAGTCTTATCATTTTGATGTGGAGTTCTTCTATTTATCTTCTAAGTGATTCCTTAGTCAATTTGTGTGTTTGATTTGAGTTGGGTTGAAATCCCCCACCTTGAGTGAAATCTGCTAGAACTGGTTACTATTCACAATTTTCGGGCAATGTCAATGCAAAATTTGGAAAAGTGCAAAACTACAATGTTGTAGCTCTTCAAATTCCCTACGTTTTGATATATAACTCGTTCCAAACGGAGTCCGGTGTGAAAAGTTATGGCAAAAATACTCAGACTGTTCAAAACCCGTCAAATCTGCCCGGGACTCATTTGGATCGATCCAAACTATTTTAGTGGCGTTCCAGTTGATTTTGGATCGATCCAAACTTATTTGGATCGATCCAAACCCCCCTTAATGCAATTTTGCTCCTTTTGACCCGTTTTGGCCTGTTTTGTGCGACGTACATACTATGTTCATTCTAATTGACTTGAAACACCTTGAGATACGTGTTATGGGTATAATTTAGCGTACCCAATGTTACCTTAAATTCCCTCGGGGTTCGTGTTATATGTTTGACACCTAATGACACTATTTTGACGATAACCGATCGAATTTGGGTTTTGAGCGTAGAATTGAGTTGAGGCGATGTATGGATACTTAAACGATATGAATGAACATGAAATGAGATTGATGAGATAAATGAATGGCACGGAGCCCGAAAGGGTATGTCCAGTTGGCACGGAGCCCAAAAGGGTATGTCCGGATGGCACGGGGTCCGAAAGGATATGCCCGGATTATAATGAATGAGACAAGGAATGATAAACATGGTATGAATGTTCTAGGGATGTTTGTGACCTGTTGGATACGAATCGGATACAATGGGGTAGTACTTGATCTACGTTGGTGATTGTCGATATTTATGAGGTTCATAGCTCTTTTCTATGATGTTGTTAATCTTATTGAATGTTTTTCCCTCCTCGTTGACTTAAAGTGGCAACCCATAAACCGTGTGGCATAAATAGCAGTTATCTAGGAACCCATTGGTCTCATCGTATGATTTGGTCCCTGTATGCACGTCATAAGCATCTCGTTTCCATTTAGAATCGATAGATGTTTTCCTATTGGGCTAGTGAGCTCACCCTTATAATTTTCAGGTACTCGACACGGAGGATCATGGCTTGGCGTGTGGATATGCATGCATGACTCTATTTTTGGAAAGGATGAACTTGTAACTTGTAATCCATTTGTTTTTATTGTAAACTTGTAAAGCTTTAAAGACTCATGTGTTATGATTTGGGGTTCGCTAGACTCTGTTAGACTCTTTGACTTTCGGTTGACTATCAATAGATATTCGACTTTGACCGTGGATGGTGTTGACCTCCATGTGGGTTAAACATTATTTATGTTTATAAATATCAGGGCGTGACATGGAGTGTAATTTTGCCTTAGAATTCAATCATTCACCAGACAACTCTTTTCTTTCCATTTAAAGCATGTTGCATATCACCAGCTGCATTTATCAAGTCTTTTTCTTCTTTTTCAATTTTTTTCTGTGCTATCTCTTCTCCATTCTTCCGCATTCTTCTTTTTTTTTTTTTTTTGCTCTCTTCTCTTTCTTCTCCAATCTTCTTTCTGTTCTGCTTCTAAAAAAACAGAGCACCACCACTCTTCAAACGACTCTTGGGAGCTCGTTTCAACTCCGATTTCGGCGCCGCCTGCACCAATGAACTCGTCTCATCGAGCTCTTTCGTCTTCAACTCGCCAAAGTGATTTTGGTTCACTTCAAAAAAAATCAGCCCGTCTGACTTAGTCAAATTTTGTCCGGATCGTCACCGGATTCCTGGCCTGTCTGACCTCGTCTTGCTTCTTGGCCCATCTGGCCACTGTCTTTGTCTCGGCCCATCTTGCCGTTCAACTCCGTCTCTGCCCGTCTGGCCTTGGTCTCCGTCATTGGCCCGTCTGGCTCTGGATCATTGCGGAAACACACAACTCACCACAGGTTCAGGATCGCTCTACTGAGCTCTGATACCATATATTGGGAAAATCAGAGAGATATAGCACACTACTCAAACACTCTATTTTGTTAATCTGCAACAAAATTACATATCACTTATGCTCTCACACACACTAGATATTTTTCCTCCCACTTGTGGTGGGGGAAGCCCCAAAGGGCCACCACGTCTCTTCTCTCACTCTCTGCCTTTCTCTTCTCTTCAATTTTAACCTTTTATTTCCCCACACTGATACAATTACGTAGACTCAATTTATAGGAGGTCTCTTGAGGTGTGAATGCAATCTCCAAAGTCCACAAAACCCACTATCTTGCCAATCCAAAATCTTGCCATTTGCACCTCTATCTTTGACTCTTAATTCTCACGTGAAAAATATAAATCAAGCTTATCTTTCAACAGATTACTGTTTTTTTTTCTTTTCACACTCTACGAGACAGGTCATTCTCCTCAGATATAGCAACTTAAAAAGCCCAAAAAGCTAACTTATCGGAACAGGCTCTTATTTGCTCTGTAATGCAATCTCAGATCATCTTGTAAAGATTAAACATTCTTTGATCATTTTGTAACGCCTGGTTTGATTGTTACTCCCTCCGTCCCAAAAATTTTGTCCGGTCCGCAAAACGAGAACTTAAAAATAACACAAAAATTTTCAAGAAAAATTCAATTTTTTTAAACAAGTTACTAGATATCAACGAGTACTTTTAATTTATGAAAAAAGTTAGAAAATTTTCTTTTAAAAGACTTATTATTTTTAGGTCCTCGTTTTGCAGACCGAACAAAAATTTTGGGACGGAGGGAGTACTTGCTAAGAATTGATGGTCAGGGTCTGATTACAAGATAACGAGTTGAAGTTCAGAATAAGATCCTCTTTGGTGACCATCCCTCGCGTGGTTTCTCACCTGCCATATTCCATTTGACAATTTGAGCCATTTGTTTTAGTAAGTATCGATGTATTGATCATCAATGTAAATAATTAGGTTGATTGAACCTCATTAAAGACTTCGTAAACAATATTTAACAGAAGACTTATTTTCTACCCCCCATTTTTCTTGAACAAATAAGCATAATGGTATCCGATCAATTTGATTTTTCATATAAATGATTAATGCAAACAAAATGAAAACCGTTAAAATTGTCGAATTGGAGCATTTTGGCCGGGTCTTGTTATATGATCATATATTTCCTGTAAGTTCATCTGTGGCTGGTAATAAAAACCGGGAGGTCAAACTTTGTTTGGTTTAACAGAGTCTTTTTAAGTACTATTAGTGTCAAAGTCTTTGCCAGTACTAATCGATTTACCTACTTTTTAATCCTGCGTACTAGCAGCAGTACTATGAGGAAATTGGACCCGGCTTCTCCAATGGACTGCTGCCGAGAGGCTTTAGTGTTGGTGCAAAATCTGGGAGTCTCCGCAAAACTTGAACCTGTTGATGATGAAACTTGCTTCGAGACACGTTACGGTGTCGCTTTCCGAAAATAGTATTCGCCCCCACCGTTTGGTGTGCACCGGGTTGATAGCGAATCTGTTCGAGGATAAAACGAAGCCCGATCAAATGATCTTCTGCCTGCGTCCGCACAAACGAAGGACATACAGAATACCGAGTCAAAAATAGAATCGAAAGAACCAAGGAATTGTTGACACCAATTCTGTAGAGTATCGGTGCAACAAAACAAGAAAGATTTCTGTGGAGATTTTGGCAGAGTAATAGCGTTGAAAATTCTGTATCAAACGGATGTGATTTGGGCTCTATTTATAGACCCAAAAGTCCCTTTTCGTATAAGGATACAACCTTTGGTGTATAGCCTTAAGATTTAAGTCATAACTCTTCAGAAGTGAGTCACAACCTTTCACGAAACACAGCCATAACTGTAGTACGGAACCCATCGGTACAGGTACCCAGTTTATGGGGTACCAGTACCGAAACTGTCTGTTCGTTCTGGACGTTTCTGGACCTTGGGTTACTGGTACCTAGTTAAACCGGTACTGGTACCGCACCTTCCAGTTTGCCCACCTTTTCAACCTTTTCCCAATGTGTGACAAAACCCAAAAACCTACAAAATACTTTCTAAAAGGCACAAGGAATATTTTGTAAAACCCATAAACAAAAACTCTTTTATTTTGATAATTTCCAACAATCCCCCACCATTTTCAAAATAAAGATGAAGCCTTGGTTCCTTTTGAAAAGATTTGTGCATCAATGAAGGTGTCTCACGACTTTAACCATCACCTAGTGAAACACATTAAAGTTAGTCGGAACGCATGGTAGACTTGTCTTTTAACCAGCGATCCTATAATGACCAACCAGACACGTTTCACGCACGCATCTTACCTGACTCATGTATTCAATGTTGCCGACACGTGGATTGGCCGTGTGTCTATATCCTATTTCGTGAGTGCTCTAAAGTTCTAGCCCTTGAACCTATAGAAGGCGGCACTACCTTCACACTCATATATGTAGACTTTTTACAATACCTTTGTAACGACAACATCAACTTAACTAAACCGTTAGAAGTCTAATAAGAGCTAAGTAGCTCACCTCCTCCTTTTAATTACAGGTACCAAACACTTTTCCATAAGGATGGGTATAACCGGAAAATGTTTGCCATCACGACTTATGGTGTAGTTTGCTCATTGAACCCAAGGACTTGAAGTTAAACAAGCGTTGGGTCGAGTTTCCACCGGAGTGATTATATCTTAGTGGGTTTAAGTCTCATCCCCTGTGATGTTTTCCACACCAAATCTCTTGCAAGACCTTTTGTTAAAGGATCTGCCAAGTATTGACTTGACTTTACATAATCGATGGTTATCACCCCATCGGTTATCAAATTCCTCACATAGCTATGTCTAAGCCCTATATACCTGGACTTACCATTGTACACCTGGCTGTAAGCCCGTGATAGTGTCGACTGACTATCACAATGCAAAGATATCGGTGGCATAGGTTTTTGGCCACATGGGTAATTCCCACAACATATTTCTTAGCCACTCTGCCTCTTTGCTACCCGATGCTAGCGGCACAAACTCAGCTGCCATTGTCGAGTCTATGATTATGCTCTGTTTCTTTGAACCCCAAGAAACAGCTCCTCCACCAAGAGTGAAGACCCACCCACTTGTAGACAAGTGATCCTCATTCTCGGCTATCCAATTATCATCTGTATATCCTTCTAGAACCGAAGGATATCCACTATAAGCTATCCCATAGTCCATAGTTTTCTTCAAATACCTCAAAACCCGAACCGCATTCCAGTGAATATCACTCGGGTTATGTGTATACCTACTCAACTTACCCACCGCGTACGCAATGTCCGGTCAAGTAGATGTCATGGCATACATCAAGCTTCCTATCACCCTAGAATACTCTAGTTGTGATACTGCTCTAACGGTGTTAGGATACAACTTGATATATGGATCATAAGGTGTAGAAATCGGTGTACTGTCAAAGTGATTAAACTTCTTCAATATCTTCTCAATGTAATGAGATTGAGTAAGGACTAAGTTTCCTTCCTCCCTCTTAATTCTAATTCCAAGAATTACATTAGTTACACCCATATCTTTCATACTGAAACTAGATGAAAGCATATCATTTGTACTTTGTATGCTATCTAAATCGGTACCAAAGATAAGCATATCATCTAAATACAAACAAACGATTACACATCGGTTTCCAGTGAATTTGCTATAAACACACTTATCCGATTGGTGTATCCTAAACCCGTTCAATACAATTACCTTATCAAACTTCTCATGCCACTGTTTAGGTGCTTGTTTAAGTCCATAGAGAGACTTAACAAGTTTGCATACTTTGTGTTCTTGACCTTGCACAACAAACCTTTCTGGTTGCTTCATATAAATGTCTTCATCCAATTCACCATTCAAAAATGCAGTTTTTACATCCATTTGGTGAATATGAAGTTTATATATCGAAGCCAAAGCAAGAAGAACTCTAATAGTAGAAATTCTTGCTACCGGTGCATAGGTATCAAAGTAATCAATACCTTCCTTTTGTGTAAATCCCTTGGCAACTAACCGTGCCTTGAACTTGTCTATCGTGCCATCAACTTTCATTTGCTTCTTGAAAATCCATTTACAACCAATGGCCTTGGAACCCAGTGGCAACTCAGCAAGAATCCATGTATCATTACCCATGATAGAATCTATTTCATCCTGGATTGGTTCTTTCCACCAAGCATTATCTTGCAATTTCATAGCCTCCCCGTAGGTCAAGGGATCTGATTCCACACGTAGTGAAATCATGGTTTGATTACATGTAGTGTATCTAGTTCCTTCAACTAGATAAACTATAAAGTCAGGCCAAAAAGGACTTGGCAACTCGAGCCCTTTTACTTCTCCTAAGTTCGACCTGTTCCGTAGGTTCCGCCTATGTTTCAGGCCCATAAGAGATTAGTCCATTCTCTTCATCAACCTCCTTCGGAATAGGTACAAACCTATTTTCATAAAATATGGCATCCCTTGATTCAATTATGGTAGTTATCGCATACGAATCATTTGGCTCTGAAACAAGAAACCTATATGCCTTACTATGTAAAGCATAACCAAGGAATATGCATTCCTTTTTCACCCAATTTCTTTCTTTTGGGTTTCGGCAATCTCACAATTGCTCTACAACCCCAAGTTTTAAAGTAACTTAGGTTAGGTTTCTTCTTTTTCCATAACTCATATGGAGTCACTTTAGACTTCTTGAGAGGAATCCTATTCAAAATGTAGGCAGCGGTAAGGATGGCTTCGCCCCACAAACCGGTACCTAATCCTGAATCGCTAAGCATAGCATTAACCATCTCAGTCAAAGCCCTATTTTTTCGTTCAGCCACTCCATTTTGTTGTGGGGTATACGGTGCCGTTTTCTCATGAATTATTCCTACTGACTCACAGTAATCGGGAAAATAATATTCACCACCCCTATCCGACCTTAAACGCTTAATTGTTGTTCCACATTGATTTTCAACTTCAGTTTTGAAAGCGATAAATTTTTCAAGAACTTCATCTTTTGATTGCAATAAATAAACATGACAATACTTAAAATAATCATCTATGGAAGTTGCAAAGTATTTCTTGCCTTCTCTAGTAGGGGTGCTATGCATGTCACACACATCACTATGAACAAGTTCTAACAATGTTGTGGTTCTAACAATTTTTGGAAGTGGAACTCTAGTAATCTTAGTGAGTGAACATACATTGCATCTGTCAACCATATCAACATCATACTTAGGAATTAATTCTAATTTAACCATCATATCCATCTTCCTAGTATTAACATGCCCTAAACGATTATGCCATAAAGTAAGAGAGTCAAGCAAGTAAGTAGAATCTGTGACTGTATTATTAATGTTAAGCTTGAACAGGTCATCATACACATAGCCCCTTCAAACAAAGGTGCCACTCTTAGACAGAACAAATTTGTCTGCCTCAAGCACTAGCCTAAAGCCATGCTTATTAAGCAGGAAAGCAGATACAAGATTTTTCCTAACTTTTGGTACATAGTACACATTTGTTAGAGTCAAGATCTTCCCAGAAGTGAACTCCAAGTCCACTTTTCCCTTGCCTTTGATAGGAGCAGTAGCCGCATTTCCCATGTAAAGAATAGCACCATCTTCAACCGGTTCATAATCGGTGAAGAACCTCTTATCATTGTAAACATGCTTTTGTCGTCCCTGAGTCGATCCACCAGTTACCCGCATCCCCAACCATGATAATTTCGGACACAACAGGCAGAAATTTACCCTTTGGACCTGATGCCTCTGAATCCTTCTTCATCTTGGACTTGCAATCCTTTTGAAGTGACCCGGTTGACCGCAATGCCAACATTCACCTTTGGCTTTTTCCCTTTCGTATCATTGCCCCTGTCGTTGCCTCTCCGGACTTTTGCTTCTTGTGTTTACCTTCGTTGGAACCTTTTCCTTCTTTCACCACATGAATTTTGGAGGTACTATCCCCAAATTCTTCCTTCTCTTGACGCCTTGTCTGTTCCTTCACACTAAGGTGGACAGCCAATTGTTCCAGCGTAAGATCCTCGGTTTTGTGCTTAAGACTTTTCTTATAGTCTTTCCATGTAGGAGGAAGTTTATCGATCATAGAAGACACCACGACCGATTCATCCATGTTCATATTCTTAATCATAAATTGATTTGAAATGTGCTGAATTTCATGGCAATTGATCAACCATAGGCTTGTTGTCTACCATTTTATAATTCATAAACTGACTTACCAGAAATTTCTTGCTTGTCGCATCCTCAGTCAAACAGCGGCCCTCCAATGATTCTCAAATCTCCGTTGCTGTCTCCGTATTTGAATACACATCGAACAATGCGTCCGAGAGTGCATTCAAAATATGCCCTTTGCAAATGTAGTCATCATTCTCGAACTTCATCCTTACCCGAGTTTGCTCCAATGTCTCATCCTCGTGCTCATCTGGTACGGTTTAGTGAGAACATACATGACATTCAATGTCGTGAGCATGAAGTGCATCTTCTTTTGCCAACGCCTGAAATTCCCGCCATCAAACTTGTCCAATTTCTCGATATCATGTGTCATTTGTTGCAGAGAACTTGATGTTGATGCCATTCCGCAATACTGTTTTCGATTGTTGGTGCAAAATCCGGGAGTCTCCGCAAAACTTGAACCTGTTGATGATGAAACTCGCTTCGAGGCACGTTATGGTGTCGCTTTCCAAAAACAGTATTCGCCCCCACCGTTTGGTGTGCACCGGGTTGATAGCGAATCTGTTCGAAGATACAACGAAGCCCGATCAAATGATCTTCTGCCTGCGTCCGCACAAACGAAGGACAGACAGAATACCGAGTCAAAAATAGAATCGAAAGAACCAAGGAATTGTTGACACCAATTCTGTAGAGTATCGGTGCAACAAAACAAGAAAGATTTTTGTAGAGATTTTGGCAGAGTAATAGCGTTGAAAATTCTGTATCAAACGGATGTGATTTGGGCTCTATTTATAGACCCAAAAGTTCCTTTTCGTATAAGGATACAACTTTTGGTGTATAGCCTTAAGATTTAAGTCATAACTCTTCAGAAGTGAGTCACAACCTTTCACGTAACACAGCCATAACTGTTGTATGGAACCCATCAGTACAGGTACCCAGTTTATGGAGTACCAGTACCGAAACTGTATGTTCGTTCAGGACGTTTCTGGACCTTGGGGTACTGGTACCTAGTTAAACCGGTACTGGCACCGCACCCTCCAGTTTGCCCACCTTTTCAACCTTTTCCCAATGTGGGACAAAACCCAAAAACCTACAAAATACTTTCTAAAAGGCACAAGGAATATTTTGTAAAACCCATAAACAAAAACTCTTTTATTTTGATAATTTCCAACACTTAGCCGTTCATCTTTGCATTCAGTCAATGTTTTAAAAAGACTCTTCACAGAAAAATACTTTCAGACGGCCAAGATCACATGAACGGCTATTCCTTTTCAAAAACTAAATCTTCTACAGTTCTATGACATGAATACATGCTAAAGAATATTTTTTTTTCCATTCATAAATTTACCTTACTACAGTTTTCTTAAGAATCATTTTTCTGCACGAAATCTTGACAAGTGAATGGAGTCTAATTCGAATAAAAAAAAAAGACCAAAAGATTGGAGCCTAATTGTCTACCAATCAACTGTGTGCTTTTTTGACCTTTGAATTCGTTGCATTTGTCCGAGACCTGACTTTGAAATTCCTCTAATACTTTTGCATGTTGATGATGAGACCTTTGAATTCGTTCATTTTTGCATGTTGTTTGGTGTTAAAAATTTTCTAGAATTTCAGATGAATAAAATCGGGTTATTCGGAGGGTCTCACGAGGCAAACGAAAGGACCCATTCGGGTTCATCGGGATAATACGGTGTTAATTGTGGTTGATTACTACCACGAGTTTAATTCTGGATTAATAGTTGCGGCAGTTTTTTTTCCAGAAATTGAATTCCCCAAATTGAATGTATTGATTTTCCTCTATTGAATTATCGTATTGATTACAATATTCAATTTTTTGGCTCCTCCTTCTACTATATAAAGGGAGTCTTTGGTATTGTTTCGATACACCGAAAAATCCTTTCATACTAAGATCTTCCATTGTTGTTTTTGAGAGAGAGTACAGACACCAGTTCGTTCGACAGGGCGATCCGGTAGATGTTACTGATTGATCGTTTGGAGCCACTGTATTCTGGAAGGCAAACGTCGATCAACCCCTCAAACACCCGTAGTGTGGCGGCGAATTTGCTTTAAGGAAACCGTCTGAAACACAGGCCTGGCTTATTTTTCGGTTTGCTATTTTTACGGTTTCCATTATTTCTCGTTGTTGTTTTCAATTTTCAGAAATTATTTATTTAAAAATGGTTTTTTCCGCAAAGTTTTCCAACATTTGGAACTTCTGGAAAAGCAAGGAAAAGCAATGAAAGTTGAAAAAAATAATTCTTTTCCTTGTTTCGTTTGAGAGACGAAAGAAGAGAAAAATGACAAATTAGAGTTCAATGCATAGTAAAATTTTCCTCTTAGTTTTCTCTGATTTTCCTCTTGATGTGATCATCTTCCTATCCTTCTTCCACTTTCCACAAGTTCCAAGCGGAACGTCAGGCTGAACAGAAGAAAAAATGAAGTCTTTAAAAGCAGTACTCTAGTTCCGACAAATGAATCAGCAATGGGTACTTCAAATTTTATTTTTCTCATTTCATGTATTCTCCTAAACCTTCCCCTCAACACTGCTCAAATCTGTTCCGACTCAGGCAATTTCACTTCTAACAGCACGTACGGCGAAAACCGCAACCGAATTCTCTCTTCCCTCCCTTCCAATGTCACCGCTAACAACGGCTTCTTCACGGCCACCCTGACCCAAGACTCTGAAACTGTCTATGTGCTTGCTCTCTGCAGAGGTGACATTTCTAGTGATTCTTGTTTCAACTGTGTCAATTACACTATCCAGGCTATACTGAAGAATTGTCCTAACCAAAAAGAAGCCACCAATTACGGAGACTACGCTTCTAAATGGACTGTTCGGTGCTCTAACACATCGTTTTTCGATGTCATGGAAACAATACCAGCTAAATTCATATATATTACCAGTAACATCACGTCCACTGTCGACGAATTCGATCAGGCGTTGAATAGTTTGGTTGAAAGCCTTGTAATCAGGGCTGCAATGGGTAATTCTGCAAAGTTTGCTACCGGTGAAAGTCAATTCGGAAGGTACTTGCATATATACGGCCTTATGCAGTGTGTCCCGGGAATTTCTTCGGTTTATTGTCGCAGATGTCTAAGGGGAGCGGTGGATGAGTATCGGAGTTGTTGTTTTAGAAAGCGAGGAGCAAATGTTCTGAGACCAAGCTGTACTTTTCAGTATGATTTGATACCCTTGTTTGAATCTTCAGCTGGCACTGCGCCGCCACCAGTAACTTTTGCTCCTCCTCCTCCGCCAGTAACGAAGGAAGGTAATTTCAGCTTCCAAAAGGCTCTCTTTCAACACACATCGCAACTGCTTCTGTTGTTATCCTCGTTATCATTTTTGGATTCCTGAATTTAAGCATGCTTACACATTGGTCGATTGAGTCAATCCCAAGGGTTGGCCTGGTGGTCTTAGCTTGAAACGTGAGACATCAGGTTCTAAGATTAGGTTCGATTCTCCTTGCCCACAACTCTTGGAGCCACCTCACTCGACCCGTAAGCGTGTGAAATGGTCATGGGAGGGGTTATAGGGATTAGTATGTGGTGCGTGCAAACTAGCCCGGATCATACCCTGCATGATCACAAAGAAAGTAGCATATAGTCGTTGTACTTAAAATAGTGTTGCGTCAATGAATCTATCCCATGTAGTTACAGGCTAAGAACTCCTTAACTAGATTTCAACTACTTGTTAGATCTATTGCATAGGTGATTTGTCTATTGGACGAGTTTTACCATGGTAATTTGTAAGCTTGATGTCAAATTATAAACAAAACATTAATCCTCTTGGTTGGTTTTAAACAAATACAGAAGGAAAATCTCAACTCTTATACACAAGGTAATAGGTATCATTAATTCCTATATCTGATATGAACATTTTCGGTTTGGTGCAGGCAGTAAGAGTACCAAATGTCAGACTACTACTATCATTGTTGTTCTACTGAGTATGTTAATAGTACTCGTCATCCTCGCCTGTGCCTGTTTCCTACTAAGGAAGAAAGAAGTTGTCAAGAGTAAGTTCGTATATGCTTCGTTGTTGTTCTACTATCGTTGTCGTTCTAACCGTAGTGATTGACAAGGTTTGTGATTTCACAGAAAGGTTGGATCCTGGTCGCCCCATCAATTCTGCTGGTAAGTATTGGAGAATGGAAGAGTATAGTATCTTTTCTTATGGTTACTATTTACTAAAGTCGAACATGATGGTACAGAATTTGTTGGAAAGAAGTGGTCTATTGGTTATAGAACTGATAGATTACTTATCGGAAAAAAATAACTGATAGATTCCAATATTGTTTTGTTTCCACTGAGGTTGTGTTTCGATTTTTGGATTTGTGGAGTCATGAAACAATAGGGGATTTTACTTCATCAAGATGGAGAAGATGATATAGAAACCTTTATCGTTTCCCTTGAAAAATCCTTACACAAATCCAAGATCCGAATCCAGCTTTGATCTTCTTGTCTGCTGTAAAGACGAGGCTATCATTGGATCATGGATTTGTGAGGGGTTGTGTTTCGATTTTTGGATTTGTGGAGTCATGAAACAATAGGGGATTTTACTTCATCAAGATGGAAAAGATGATATAGAAACCTTTATCGTTTCCCTTAAAAAATCCTTACACAAATCCAAGATCCGAATCCAGCTTTGATCTTCTTGTCTGCTGTCAAGACGAGGCTATCATTGGATCATGGATTTGTGAGGGGTTTATTGGTGAAAGAAGCTGAATTCTTTGTTTAGCTTTCCTGCGAAACTCTTGTAGTATTCAAGTTCAAAATCTTCTTAATGTAAGTTCATGTGCACCACCATTAACTTATCTCTTCAATACGTTTTACTGCTGTCAAGGTGAAGATGTGTCGCTATCATTGAGTTCGGATACCATGAAATTTGAGTTTGCAACCATAAGAGCTGTAACAAATGACTTTTCCAATGCTAACATGCTCGGACATGGCGGATTTGTTTCGGTCTACAAGGTAACAAAACAATGTTGCTTTCTTCCGTGTTCCGAATAGCAATACAGTTTAGCCCCAAAATGTTGGGAATATAGTGCCTATAGAAATCTTATGGTTGATCAACAGGGTAAGCTTCCAAATGGACAAGAAATTGCTGTTAAAAGACTTGACGGTTATTCTGAACAAGGCGAAGCAGAATTCAAGAATGAAATTGTGTTAATGGCCAGGCTGGAACACAGAAATCTTGTTAGGCTCCTCGGCTTTTGCTTTGAAGGAAGTGAAAGGCTTCTTATCTATGAGTTTGTGCCGAACGCAAGCCTTGATCAGTTCATTTTTGGTTCGACTCTGTTCCCCATTCCATTTATTAAGTGCATCCTCAAGGGGAACTTTTACCCAGAAACCTAGAATATTTTTCTTGATAAAAGTCCAGAATAATGTGCAGCCAACACTAAATGTGAACATATCACATCATGGAATTTTTTTGGGTTATAGGATATCTACAACTCCTTTTTCAACCAAATAGAAATTGTCTAGACTCTGTTATACAATTGTACTTATTGTTTCTTATTGTTTGAATGACCATGTAGATCCAATCACGCGGATGCTATTAAATTGGGATACCCGTTACAAAATCATAGTGGGAATCGCCAACGGACTGGTTTATCTTCACCAAGATTCTCAACTAAGGATCATTCACCACGATCTAAAAGCGGGCAATGTTTTGTTAGACGAGGAGATGAACCCCAAAATTGCCGGTTTTGGCATGGCAAGACTGTTTGTTGATGATCAAAGTAAAGGAATTACCAAAAGAATTGCGGGCACCATGTAAGTATACATTTTTTCCCCTAACGAATAAAAAATTGGAGGCAGAATTCCGAGGGGAGTTTAAAGAGGTGTTTTAGCACCAAAATCTTAACTGGTCAATTGTTGCTGTCATGCAGTGGCTACGTGCCTCCTGAGTATGTACAGTACGGGCAATACTCTGTGAAGACCGATGTGTTCAGTTTCGGTGTCTTAATCCTTGAGATAGTGAGTGGTAAAAAGTACAGCAGCTATGGCGGCCCAGAGCATGCAGAACATCTTATAAGCTATGTAAGTGTCTTGCACGCGTTCTCTCTCTTCACGCGCATCAGCGTCTTATGTGATCCAAAAACGGCATGCTACGTACTTTGGAGGAAAATTTGTAAATAAAGAAATAAGAACATGCAAAGAAGTTTACACGATACAATGTAGCTGACGCATGGACTGTTGGAAAAATATTTTGGATATAATATTTTATTTAAAGTGCGAATGGAAATTGATTTGATTTGGAGTTGCATCTTTTCATTGACACCTATTCGCTGTGGACGGACGCGTCCTTTCGTGAACAGAGGTGTCTCTTCTCCCTGGTAACTATTCGTAGAGTCACCAGTTAGTCTATATGTATGACATCATTCATTCATTTCTTGTATTTTATTTTTCCTACACATTCATTAAGTTAAGTCTTTTCATTTGAGAAAGTACAAACACAAATTTGGTTCGCCTACCGAACAGATTGGAGTGCTACTTCCATTCGGTGAAGATCAAGTTGTGCTAGGAGATAGACGTTCATACAAACCGTAAGCACCGTAGATAGGACGAATTTGTCTTAAGTACAAAGTGTGAAACACTCGCCTTGATCATCATTTCATTTAATCGATTTCCAGGTTTTGCATTCCGATTTTATTGCATCAATATTTTCAGTTTTATCACAAAAAAATATACAATTTTTCCAACATGGACATCTCCTTTGAAAACTTAATATCTAAAAGAATCTGGAAAAATAGGAATTTTCCGTAAAAGATTGTTCAATGAATTTTCTTTACTTTGATGCAGGCATGGAAGAAATGGAGACAAGGCAAAGCCTTGAGTTTGGTCGACGTAAACCTAGCGGGCGGTTCGAAAAGTGAGAAGTTGAGGTGCATTCACATTGGCTTATTATGTGTGCAAGAAAATGTTGCCAAGAGACCAACAATGGGCACAGTGGTTTTAATGTTCAATAGCTTCAGCATGAGTCTTCCTCTACCGTCAAAACCTGCATTCCTTGTGGAAAGTAGCATGGAACTAAACACGGCCGCAAACCGATATCCATGTGCTACTGGTTCACATCATTCCCCAAAGCATCCTATGAAGGTATCTGTAAATGAGGCTTCAATTACGGACCCCGGGACCCGTATCCTCGACAGCTTCGGAAATCACCAAACAGTTACTCCATGTGGTGGGTGAGCAGTACCGGCTTTGGGGCAAAGTCCAGTAAGCATAGGCTTTGGCCCCCCCCCCCC
>JAXBDA010001303.1:0-57329 GCA_036023075.1 Gaultheria prostrata
AAATGTTATATATCCTATAATTATTTATTTATTTATTTTATATTGTTTTGGTGCTCTAAATTCTAAATATTTTTTGGAATTCATGTGTTGTGATAAAGTGTTCCTTAATCGGATTGTACCGGAACCGGAACCGAACCAAAATCAGTCCGGTCCGGTCTTGCGGTTTGGATCTGGACAGGTTCTACATATGTATTGGTTAGGTTTTGGTTCTTAATTTTTTAGAACCGGTTAGAATGGTCCGGTTACTGGATTTCTAGAGAACCGGTCCAATCCGGACCGTGTGCACCCCTAGTTCCGTCCATTATGCAGGCAGTCCATTCCGATTTGAAACTATGTGGGCCTCAACTTAACTTGGCCCATAGCATTAATTGGAATAGGTTGTAACTTGTAACGCTTACTGGAGTTAAAATACTGAAGCCCAAAATTAACTCGATGGACTGGATTGGATTGTATGCAAGTGGATGAGAGCTTTGGTCCACGTTTTGGGGTCTGTTGATAATTGAAAAAAAAAAAAAAAGAAGACCACGAGAGTGAGTTTCCACTAAAATACTCTCGGGTATTATTTTCAATAAATGGGGAGTATTTTTCTGTTGTATGTGATGAGAATGACTTATAAAAATACAGAAAATACTGTCGAAAATACCACTCAGCCTAAACACCATACCGAAAATCCGATCTCGTGATTTTAAGGCTTTGTTTGGCTATGAGAAAGAGAAAGGGAAAGAAGAAAATAAAATTTTGAAAAGATAAAAAAGCTCTCCACGGTGTGATTTTTTTTTTTTTTTTGTCAGTCGATAGAAGAGAGATCAATTACATCACATATGAAGTACAAAGTACCAACCCGGGACACTACATGTGAGAGTCCACGAGATAACCAAGCCCAACAACTTAACCAATACAAGAAATAAACCCATTACATGGTAGAAAAAAGAAAGAAACATAGAAAGGAAAAGCCCCTGCACGCAGGCGGGGAGATTCGAACTCCTGATCTCCTAGTGAGATGCAAGAGCTCTGACAACTGAGCTAACCCCAGTTGGTTTCCACGGTGTGATTTGAGAAGGGAAAAAAAATACTCCCTCCGTCCCATAATGGATGCCCAAATTCACTATTTGCTCCTCTCGGAAAATCATTTATATTTTTTAAGCTATGATGAATTATGTATATAATATAGATCTTTTTTGATAGATCTTACTTAGTTTTATTAAATAAATTTTTTAAAATCGTTAAAAGTACTATAACATACTCTCTCCGTCCCTTTTTAAGTGATCCGCTTGGGAAACGTGTATTTTTGTGGACGTTAAAAAATGCACCAAATTAAAGTACTCAATGAGCACTTTAATTTGGTATAAAAAAATCAAAAAATTATATAGAGAAATATGTTTTTTAGGGGTTTGAAATTGCACGTATTCCCGTATAGATCATTTAAAAAGGGACGGAGGGAGTACTAAATATAGATGATTTCATTGGAGGTGTGAATAGTGGTTTTGGACATCCATTTTGGGACGGAGGGAATACAAACAAAACAAATAGCAAGATGAAAGTATCAAACCACGTAGTAGTAATAATAATAATAATAATAAATAAATAAAAAAAAGGTATCAAATCACAGTTCTTCGTGAAGGCCTGTCAGATCCAACGACCACCACCACCTACCATCAAAACAGTGACGTCACAAATTTTCTATAAGAATTAAAAATTCCTTGATTTTATTATTAAAAGAATAAAGAAAGTAAATTTTAAGGGTGCACAAGAAAGCCTATATAACCGTTAAACTGATCTGATTCGGACGGAACCGTTTTATTTGGTTAGGTATGCGGTTCATTGGTCTAGTTACGGTTCGGTTACTGGCTCTCAATTTAAAAAATTTGCTATACTTCTAAAAAAGACTTAAAGACGCCACTTTTTTTTTTATTATTATTTGTTTGCATTTTTCGTTTTAGTACAGCTAGCATTGTAAATTTTTATAAATGTGTATACAGACATACCCAAAACTTTTGAGGGCAAAAATGACAAATTAGAACGTAATTAATGGTACATGTACAACACATTCCTGTAGTTAACATAATTTTTACATAACCAACTGGGGCTAGCTAGCTCCGGAGGTTTGGAGTTCGAATCTCTCTATTTGTGTGAAGGGGTTGTTGGGTTTGGTTATCTCGTGGACTTTCACAATTGACGTAGCGTTCCAGATTTGTACTTTGTACTCCATATTTCTATATATTTATAGGTTGCAATTGATCTCTTCTATCGATTGACAAAAAAAAAAAACCCCTTAATTTCAACCTAAGTTTTACATTTCGTTGATTTAGCGTTACTCGAAGGATACAATTTTAATTAACATGAAGTGAAATGTAACGGACGCCTTAAAACTGAATAGTAAATGCTACCGTTAACTCCACTTCGTTTAAACATCTTTTTACTACCAACCTATATATAAACCAACATAATAACCCTAGTAATAATCGAACTCGTCCAAAAAGAACATTAAAAAAGCCATTCACAATGGTGAAGTTTACAAACTTGTCGATAATGGCCATCTTGCTCGTATCGATCATCTCCGTCGCGATGAAAGCCGGAGTTACCTCGGCTCGTAAACCACGTAAACAATCACCGACGTATATTCTCTCGGACGCTTACTACAAGACATGTAAGAACAAGATTGGAAAGCAATGCGGAATAATAATCGTTAGCGAAATGTTCTTTCACAACGCGACGACGAGCAATGAGTGCTGCAGGAAGTTAATCACAATGGGAAAAAATTGTCACACTAATATGATGGGGAAGATTTTGACGTATCATCCATTCATGGAAAACAAGGATTATGCGATGAAGAGGAGTCAGGATTTAGTGGCCAGGTGTTCTGCACTCGACCAGACGAAGAGATTTGGTTAATGAATCAACTACTCGATCGTACAACAGATACATATATATATATATCGAATTTCATTGTTGTTGTATAAACACGTGGAAGTGCATGTATTAATTAAAAGGAATAGTTCAAAGAAAATCTGTGATATTTAACATTGTCATGTACTAAATTTTTCTTTATTTGTTTCGGACGAGAATAATCACATTGCTATTGTCAAACTTTTTTTTTTTTCCATATTTTAGGGTCTCAAAATTTTTATGCCCATATTAGTATGCGTATGTGTATACTAAATTGCAGAAATAAAAATTTAGGGTGTTTAGTTGTACAACCAAACATACCAAGCGATATGGGTGTGCACTTGGGTGTGCAACTGCCTATTAAGGGTGCAAACGAACCGAGTCGAGCTGAGGTTTCATAGAGTTCGAACTCGACTCGTTTAGTAAACAAACTGAAAACTTGAGCTTGAAAAACGAGCAGAGCCAAGGTAATTTACTTCACGAGTTAAACGAGCTTTTGCATGCAAGCTCCTTTGTTAGACGAGCCAAAAACTCAAACTCGAGTTCGAGCTCGGCTCGATTACTAAACGAGCCGCGTCGAGCCTTAACGAGTCAAGCAATAAATTGCTCGTGAGCAGTTCGGTTCGTTTGCAGCCCTACCGCCTATGATAAAACCCACCTCCTACATATATAATGTGGCCGTGGCACGTGGAAGGCTACACATTCAGTTGCAAGTCTCAATGCATAGCCCTATTAAAAAAAGCCAAAAAACCAACTTATTCTTAAAACCGAGACAGTCACTCTCTCACAATACATCACATAAAAAGCTGTGAAAAGCCAAAAACCTCTCTTAGTGGAACACCCCCTGAATTCCATTTTTTTTTTCTTTTCAAAACAGTTAGAAAATGCAAGTATGAATCATCACATCAATTGGAAACAAAGTCCACAATCAACTGTAAGTCCAACCCGACTAATAACCCATTAAACTAGAAACAAAGTCTACAATTAATATAAGCCTAATCTAACTAATAGCCTCATTAATAGAAGTAATAAAGAAATAAAATTTGGAAATAACACTCACAAGAAGTAGGGGTGTCCACGGATCGGATCCTGCCGATTCGGATACGAATTTGATCCGAACCGCTCAGAGTGAATTATGGTTTGTAAGATCCGGAACCATCCGTAGATGATATACGGATGGATCGGTTTGGATACGGATTTGACGGATCGGTTCCGGATCGGGCGAATTTGGCAGATTAAAGAAGGATTATTGGGCGGATCGAGCGGGTTGAACCCGATCCGAACCGTATCGGAACCGCCAGACAAGGAATTCCCGATCCGGAACCATCCGTTACATTCATGGATGGGTTAACGGACTGATCGGGTTGGTTGGATTGGAGGGATTAAGTGGATCGAATGATCTGCTGGATAACCCTCACAAGAAGGTATCTAAAGATTGAAACTCTTAATAAGATGCATGCATGAGTACTGACCAATTGAGTCAGCGCAGTCAATTGATAACTGAATTCCTTAACAGTACACATGCTGTAATGGATTTTCCATGTGCATGGTCTGTGGCTTCCTTGAAAAATGATGTTACTTAATTGAACCACTCCACCCACATGCATGCATGAAAAACAAAAAGAGAATTTGATACAAAAGGCGGTATATATTTTGTTTTTGTTTTTTATTTTTGATTTGCTTGCAACACAATGTAGGGTTTGTAACCTCTCATTCATTTGAGGATCTGCTTATTTATGGTTTGGGCTTGAAGTTATTGTCATCCATGCAAGTTGATTCGGTATCCGTCTCAACTGAGAAATCATGAGAAAAATGATTCTGTCCGTCCGTTTATCCTTTGTTAAATATAATTCGACAAAGGCTTTTATTGATATCTGTCAGTATGAGTTTTACGTGGACATTAATTAATTAAACAATCGAGTCCTGTAAATTAAACAGCTTGAGTCATTAAATAGTAATGGTAGCCCAGTGGTAGTCATTATGTACTTCCATACATTTAATTGAGGTATAAACCTCATTAATTACAACTAATAATATTGACTTTCACAGAGAAAAAAAGAAGAAAGAATTGTAATAGCTGCGGTGGAGGTCCGCGGGGTGATATTTTAAAATATCTAAATATGGGAAAATAATTTTTATTATTAATCAAAATTATTACTCCCTCCGTCCTATAAAGTTAGTTCTCTATTCCATTTTGGGATCTCCCAAATATTAGTCTATTTTGACAAGTTAAGGTAAAAAAAGGTTGGAATCTTCAAAAGGGACAAATTTTTTGGGACGGAGGGAGTAGTATAATAGCTTCTTATAATATTAAGGAGTTAGGTTTGATTTAGTAAAAAAACAAGTTTTTGCACATTATAATTTCTCACTATTAGACAAAATGATTCATAAACTTTGTACTCCATTAGACTACAATAATTTTAATGGGCAAATGTATTACACTGGAAAATATATAAAAACTCTACGGTATAATATGTTAACGTGTAGACAAAAATATGTCAATTACTTCGGGCCCCTCAGCCTTAAATCCTGACTCTGCCACTGTATAATAAATCTTAGTTTACGTCACATCATGAATGGCATGAAGATTCTCTTGATTAATTGTTTGTTCCATAGACAAGTGAAAACTCAGGAGTCAGGCCTCTATAAGTTGTGCCGACGCACATGCCGAGCATTCCACACGCGAACACTCTCTCTCTCTCTCACTTGGTGATATTACTTAATTTGGTTGTGTTAACAAAGATGAAAAAAGTGACTTGTGCTACACTACTTATAATGTGTGCTCTGGTGGTGGTGATGGTGCTAGCGGAAGCAGGAGAGACCGAGGCGGCGGTGACATGCAACTCTAGTGAACTAAATTCTTGTGTTGACGCACTCAAGTCGCCGTCCCTGCCTCCGCCAAAGCTGTGTTGTGACAAGATGAAGGAGCAACAGCCTTGTCTCTGTGGGTACATTAAGGACACTTTGCTCGGCGAGTTTGTCCCCGGTGCCAAGAGGGTTATCACCACTTGCGGTCTCCCTTACCCTACTTGCTAGAATAGATACGCTACGTTTTTATATATGAATTATGTACTGTTAAGAATAATATATCTCTCTCTTTGTTAGAGGACGGTGAGATCTACTCTCTTTCTAGTGTTCTATATGAAAGGAATGAAGTTTGGCGACAGATTTGAAGCCATCTCTTTTTACTTTGTTGTTTATCTTTTAATGTTGATGTTGGCGCAGTAATAATCATCTAACAACAGGAATTCAGATTTTGTTTGGTCTGTCTTTCGTCTCACCCATATACTGTCAATTCTTGAGTTGTGTTAGTCCGGAGCTGACAGAAATGGGGTGTCAGGGTGCCTGGGCCACTCCACAACTCCAAATATTCTATTTAATTAAATTTTGCAGGTTAATTTAGATAAAAGTATGAATTAATCGACTGAAAAGAAGGAATTTCTTTTGATCTTTCATCTTACAATATTTAATTCCTTTATATATTTGTCTCTCGCCTTTAACCCGGTAGGTTTATCCCGCCGAGTCAACTGGCAAAAAGATAAAATTGTTAAGGAATATGGTCCCAGCAGCATCCGGAAGCAGAATTCCTAGTAAGGTAGACCAAATCACATTTACTTTTCAATAAATTAGGAAACTCACATCCTTAAATAAATAGCACAGATATTATAATTTGTGGGCCTATCCCGGACCCACAATAATGATCGAAACTGTTCACATGGTAATTCTCGTCAAGCACTTCTACCATACCCAAAACATATCAATCGGATAATGATTAATACATCATCAGCACACATGTATGTTGAAAAAAACATGCAAATGGGTTGGAATATATCCAGTGTGAAAAACAACAAGTTTTATGTTTTTCTTTTAAATTTTAATTTAATACGAACATTATTTGATAAATCTTAATTAGTTCTATAAGTGTTAATAAAATTATGTAAACGTTATAGATATTATTTTGAGAGACGCGCATGTTGAAACTTGAAACCGGACAAACAAACAAGAGGAAGGCAAAAGCCGGACAAATTTTACTTTTCCTTAATTAGGGCATCTCCAATGCAAGGAACCAAAATAGAGGCCCAAATCTCTATTTTCATATTTGTTTAATCCAAAGAAATCATTTAGAGACTTTCACTATTCCCACTCACTCCAATCACAAACCTCTATTTTCATCTCTAAAATTTTCCTCTAAAAAACTCCCTCCACAATTATACCTACAATCCCTCCCAAATTTCCCTCCCAAAATTTTCTAATTCCACCACTAAATTGAAATACCAGATTTTTGTGAAGGTAGATTCTGAACGAAATTTTCAAGTGTATCACACTGAAGGTTCACCCATGATTGATCACTAATTTTACTGCTCAAATGGTTGGTATGTAGTAATGAGCAATAGGAAAAACAAGAATTTAGTGCTTGACCATGAATTAGCATGAACTAATGAGGATACAATAATTTAGTATTTTGTGACAATATTCAAACATAGTCAATATTAGGCTCATAGTGAAGATATCATTGATATCTTTGAAATAGTATCAATTTTATATAATATGGGTGAAGAATGTGAAAGTTATTCATACATTTTTAACTATATAAGCAAAATGTCTAAAGGATATGGTTGGCATTAAAAATTTACATAAAAAGATAACAAAGATAAAATGGAAATTTCAAAAGTGCAAAAATGTGAATAGTACAAATAGAGATGAGCCTCCAAAATAGAGAGAGACCTCCAAATCTAAAATAGAGACACATTATAGAGATTGGTTATAGTGCAATTGGGTGGAATTGCCCTCTATTCAGGAGGAATAGAGGTTGGTTGGAGATGGCCTTAGTGGATTGACTCATATGTATTATGTAATGCTCCAGTGATCACATATCGGCTAGCAATTGTACAAATTGTAACTCAAATGCAAGTGGTTGCTAGCTTATACGGTAGAATTTTTGGATGCCCCACACTATATTTTGAAATCTAGTCTTATTTTTCCCTTCCCGAATCAAGTCTTATTCCCTCCTCGCCTTGAAAGAGATTAGGAATAACGAATAATAATAGAAAAATCACATTTACCTTGTTCACTTCACATTTCCAAAAAAATTTCCAAAAAGATTCTTTCTTCATCTCTCATCGTTCCAATCATTAATCACATTTCTCTCTCTACTCATACCCCTCTCTCCAATCATTATTTCATTTCTCTCTCTATCTCTCTCCAATTATTACACATCTCTCTAATTATTACTTTTTCCAAAAATCCATCCAAACACTACCTCAAAAAAAATTTCAAAAATATTCTTCTCAAAATTCTCAACCAAACACAGCCATTGTTACTCAAATAAAAAGGAGCACTCGAAATGCAGAGCTGAAACTTACAGGATAAAGATTTCTAATCTTTATATACGTGCAATGTGGTTAAACTTCCAAATATTATGATCAAAACACATTAATTTCAGTTTTACAACAACAAATCTTCTGCCTTCATCATTCATCCCAGTGAGCCCACAAGCAGGTAAAATCGTACATCAGATATTTTAACTCAGCTCACTGAGTTTCTCGACCAACTCGTCCAAATCTCTAGTCGAGCTTCCTACCTTACTAATAGCATTTCGCGCCGCCTCACGCATCTCCTTAACCCGAGTTCTCTCAGGCCTAGACCCATCAGCTGACTCGGCCAGCAACCGAGTCAACTCACCCAACTCAGGAACATTTTGAACTCCCCCCTCACAAGCTCGTACTGCCAATCCCAGCTGGTCAACTAGCAAATTGGCATCGATGTATTGGTCCGCACCCAATGGCCAAGTGAGCATCAAAACCCCCGCAGCCACCCCTTCCAAGACCGAGTTCCACCCGCAGTGAGTCACGAAAGCGCCCACCGCTCGATGACTCAATATTGGAACCTGCGGGGCCCACCCCCGCACGATAAATCCCCTCTCCCCCACGCGCTTCTCGAACCCATCCGGGATCGAGCCACCGTCGTCCGCCACGTGTCCTTGGACACACCAGATGAGATGAACCTCACTGCGCTCAAGTGCAGCTGCGAGCACCTCCGTTTGCTTACGTGTCAACGCGAGACGACTCCCAAAGCACACGTACACAACGGAGTCATCTCGTTTCCCGTCGAGCCACGTCATCACCTCATGAGCTGGCACTGCGCTGGACCCACCGCGGTCAGTGAGCCCCACCTCGTCGTTATTGGAAGGCGGAAGTAAGGGCCCCACTGCCCAAACCCGATTGTGGCCCATTTCTTTCTTCACGTGGTCGATGTAAACCCGTTCCAACTCAGTGAACGAGTTGAACACGGCGCCCCAGCTCTTGAAATTGGCCAACATATTCTCTCTGAGGAATTCACTGTCTGGGTCGCGAACGTGTGGGGTTATTTGCCACCAAGGGTACTTCGGGGAATTCGGCACATCGGCGAAGGAAATTTCATTATTCTCATTGGTGGGATCATCGTTCTCGGGTAAGTCGCGCCACAGGGAATTATAGATCGACGCGGCAAAGGCACCGGAAGGCCAGAAGGCAACACGTGGCACGCCGAGCTCGGTGGCCAAACGGTGGGTCCAACCGAGGAAGAAATCAGACACGATGGCCACAGGGGGGTTAGGGTGGGACCGAAACCACTGGAGGATGGGGTCGTAGAGTGCGGTGGTGGCGCGTATTTTAGCGGGGAGCTTGGGTGGGGGTGAGGACGAGGGGGGTTCGGAGGAGAGGACGAGGGGTTGGATGGAAGTGGACGCGTGGCAGGAGAGGAGTGGTTGGAGGAGAGGGAGGTGAGAAGGGGAGACCAAAACGGTGACGGTTAGGCCGCGGGCGAGTAACAGGCGGGTGAGGTCTAGGAGGGGGATAATGTGACCCGAAGCAGGGAATGGGTACACCAGAATGTGCCGGCCGGTATTAGACATTGGATTTGGATAATTGCTTTCCGATTGGGGAGTAATTGTTTGCCGAGAAAAAAGATGGGGGCGAATGGGGAAAGGTTACGCTTGAGTTCTCTTCGGTGTTGTGATTTGGAAAATGGTTTGATTGGGGTTTTTAAAGCTTCGGATTTTACGTTTTTGGCACGTCATGCATTACGAGATTTCACAAATGGCATCCGGTGATTCGTTTGCTTTTTGTGTCGGTATGAATGCGTGGAGGAATCTTTTTCTGCCAAGTGGATGCCACGTCCAAACGTATATCTTGACCGTCTAAAATACTTTTGAATAGTTTAAATTCATAAAGAGAAAGATGAGAGAGATAAGAGGAAGAGAGAGAGAGAGAGAGAAATTTGAAGCATTTAAAGGCCTGTTCGTTTTCCAGTTTAGTTTTGATGATATCATTTTCTTTCTATCTCTCTCCACTCATTACACCTAATGACATCATCAAAACTAAACTAAACTATCTAACCAAACATAACCAAAATATTTTTGAATAACTAGACGTGCGCGCAGGGTACCGCACGGTGCACCCTGCGCATACGTAACTTTTTTCGAATGGGTGGTGTTGTGACCAGTCAAAAGTCAACTTTGGTCTTGGGAACTTAACTAGCAGTATCCACTTCGTCCTTTCCAACTTCCATTTTTTGGACACGTTTTATTTGAGTGTTTAATAAAGAAAGGGTGGTTCGGCCCTCTATCCATGACGCGATAGCATCAAAAATACTTTTAATATACGCAGTTGACGATATCCGATAACATAAAATTTTGTACTTGCATCCACGCTCATGTGAGTTCATCACTGTTTAACTTGATGGTTGATGAATTTTCGGCTTTTCTTGTGCAGCAGCTACGAATCTAAAAATATGTATTAATCATTTTTTTAAGTATAAAATTTTCATTAAATGCAAAAAATGAGTCAAAAATAAAAAAAGAGATATAGAAATCACTTGCTTAATTGTTTTATACTTGAATTTTCAGCCGTAATTTTTTTTTTCATGCTCCATTATTAACTTGGCAACGTGGCAGCATAGGAGGTCTTGGGTTTTGAAGATTGAAAGATTGGAAAGCTTCCCTAGCCAGAAGGCCCAGAACTTGGCAAAAACAAAAAAAGAGCTTCCATAGCCAGAGATCTTGGAGTTATTTGCAAGAAGTCTGACACTTTTAGTTTTAGGGTCAGTTGGATTCATACTTATCTTACCAAAATCAACTACTGAAGAAAAATGTCCCTTAGAAATTTTTGTCTTTAATCGAAAAAATGCTTCGTATATATAGATGTTTGAATAAATTTGTATCTGAATTTGTGTCTAAATTCATGCGTCTGTGAGCATTTGTGTCAGATTTTTTTTTTTTTTAGAGGGGAGACATTTTTCCCGGTCATGGAGAGTCCCCTAGAAAACAAATCAGGGGTCGTGCCAAATCCACCTCGAGGGTGTTTGGAAGACTACTTTTTGGCGTTTCAGCTTTTTGAATTATGGTCATAATGTATTTTGATAGGAGTGTTTGGGAGATATGTGTAGAATGTATTTTGCAACAAGAGTCGTGTTTAGGAGGTGTGCGCAGAATACATTCTGTAGGCTTTTTTACTAACCAGATGAGAAAAGTAAAAAATGAGAAGTCAAAAAGCTCCTCTTATCCTCTTTTTTTTCATTCTGCTCTCTAATGTTCAATTCTGAAAACTCATTCTCACAGAATGACTTCTAGGTGTTTTCCCCCAAACAGCCATAAGCTGATAAGTAGAATGGGAAAATGCAAAAAATGGGCTTCCAAACACCCTCTAAGGAGACAGCCAAGCTGTTAACATTTTCCCCAATCTACACCTGGTTTGTAACGCATTTTGTAAGAGATGTTCACAAAGTAGCCTAATGCAACAAAAGTGGGTCCATCCCCAAAAAATTGGGTATAAGTCATAATTTCTTATTTTTTCGATTCCTTTTGGCGGGCCGAATCGATAATCACAAAAAATTCGACACAAAACTAATAAACACCAAAAAAAGAAAAGTGATTTTGACACTACCCAAATTTATTTTGGCACTCCCAAAATTAATTATGAAACTCCTTTTTTTGAGTGCCAAGATATTGGAGAATGCCAGAATCAATTTCTCAAAAAAAATTTGAATAATGACAAAATTGAAAAATAACTTTTAGCAAAATCACTACAATGGGAAACTCACCCTCATAAACAAAATGTGAAAAGAGATATGCTGATATGTTCATTGTGGGTACCTACCCTTCTTTTTATCTACTCCATCCGTCGTATTTTGATAGTCCAGTTCGGTCTCCAATGCAATTGTTAAATTGTATTATTTTTCAACATATAATGAATTTCATGTACAATATGGATCTCATATGATAGATCTCAATTAATACTTTATTCAAAAAAATTAAAATGTATATAATAAATTTCATGTGCAATATGGATCTCATATGATAGATTTCAATTAGTACTTTATTAAAAAAATTTAAAATGTTTAAAATTATAGATTGAATTAACAATTTAACATTGGAGACCGAACTGAACTATTAAAATGGGATGGAGAGAGTGTTTGTTTAAATATAAAATCCTCCTCATAATAAAATTATAAACTTGTGCAAATATATATTCAACCAAAAATAAAATATCACACTTGGTATTTTACGGTTGATATTATATACAATTACTACTGTAAACAACGGATACTACTTGTGCTGGGCACAAGGCCTCGCATCTATTATTTTTCTAAAAAAAGATATTGTATTTATATAGGAGTAAGTATGGCAGTAACTTTTTCCCTTAATATTTTTTTGATAGTGTAAATATATAATGAGTCTTGCTAACGGATGCACTCTTATGCTTGTTAAGAGTACAAAAAAGTATACTTATTGGGTCTCACTGGTACTACAAAATACACTTTTAAAGTACACATGTACTTTGAAGTACACTTAAAAGTGTACTTTAAAGTACAAATGAGACCCACAAGTGTACCTTTTTGTACTCCTAACGGGCGCAACATTGCACCCGTTAGCATTTCCCATATATAATAAACATCATTATCATTATTTTATATTGGCTGAAGTGGACCAGGCTTAATTTTAAGAGATATTTCAAAGCCCAACTCATTTACTAAATAGGCATAAAAACTCAACTAAATCTAACGCGATGGGCCTAAATATATATTCCAAACGTTAAAAAAATTGAGCCAAGTTAAGCGGGCTAGCGGGACGGTGTGTACCACGGGCCTAAATGTATTATTTGTGAGCATTTCATGGAACAATTACCATTAAGGTAACAAAATAAATATTTATTATCATTAAGGTCAATCACTCTTTTTAATTACCATTAAGGTTACCAAAAAGCACGGATAACTCCACAACCTAATAGACTATATTCCTTGTTAAAAAATAAATATAAATAAAATATAGACTATACATTTAGACTGTTTAGGTTTAAGGTGCACTTTCCTATATAAGGTTTTAGTGGTTTAAACATTTTCATAAGGTACCCTAGGATTTTAGGAACTTTCATAGGGTATCCTAAAGTTTAGACTGTACATTTTAGATTTTAGACTGTATATTTTTGAATTTTAGACTGTACATTTACATTTAGAATTTAGACTGTACATTTAGAATTTAACACTTTTATAGGGCACCCTAAGATTTTAGGCACTTTCATAGTATACCCTACGATTTAGGTTTATGGTGCACTTTCTTATTATATGATTTTAGTGGTTTAGACACTTTCATAGGGTATGATAGGATGTTTAGGGTGCACTTTTCTATTATAGGATTTTAGTGGTTTAGACACTTTCATAGAATACCCTAAGATTTAAGTTTAGACACTTTGATAGGGTATCCTACAATTTGAGAGAGAGAGAGAGCGCGCGCATGGATCAAAGTACTAATGGATGGCAGTTATAAAAAAAAAAAAAAAAAGGACTAATGGATGGCAGTTATTGGTGGTGCCCGCTCCTGAGCGCACATGGGTGGAGTATTGGAGGTGTTGGTGCTTTTCCCCATTTTGGTTGGAGCTGGGCGTACATGGGAGGGAAAAAAAAGGACCGGCCCGTGTTTCTCCCTATTTTCATCCCAAGCCCAAACAACTGGGTTCGCCCAAACAACTGGGTTCTTCTGTGGCTTTGAACTTTTTTATGGATAATCCCAGACTATAAAATGGTGATCCCAAACAGAACACAAACCACGCTCTATACAAAAACTCTCCGTTGGAGTACACGACCAGTTCAGTATATCTCCAATGGCAGATACTGATTCAGATTCACCACTTTCTCCCACCCAAACCCCAGAAAATTCCCCAAACAAACGCCCCAAAACCCTAACCCTAAACGAGATTCCAACTGATGATGATGGATCGAATTTTGAGTCACAGAGCTGTGGTATATGTTTGTGTTCTGAGGAAGGTGGTAGGGCAATCATCAGAGGTCGAATCGACAGCTGCGACCATTACTTCTGCTTCGTCTGCATCATGGAATGGGCCAAGGTCGAGTCTCGTTGCCCACTCTGCAAGCGCAGGTTCACCAACATCCGTCGTCCCCCCATGGACGGCCTCTTTCTCAATGAGCGTGTCGTTAACGTGCCCGTTCGGGACCAGGTGAGAGGGCTTTGCGATCTAATTGCTTTGTTTTTTTTTTTTTTTTGTTTGGTGGTTTTTATTTAGTGTTGTCTGTTGATGTGTCACAATTTAGGAAGTATCTTTACGGGTACTCGTAGGATACGGGTAGGTTGATATGGTGAAATCTAGAGAATGTAGGATACGGGTAAGACTTTTTGTAATTTGGAGCAATGTGTTAGACGGAATGGTTACACTGCAACAAAGGAAATAGCTTAAAGACTTTAAAAATTTAACAGTTTAACATCAAATGACAATTTACCAGTTTTTCGCCAAATCTAAGATACAAAATAATGCCGTTGTACAAAGAACCTATGGCCCTTGCTGTCAGTGGAACTGATTTGGTGACCTGATTGGTTTGATTTGTGTTGATTGTGAATGCTAATGGGTGAATTATGTTTGGAATTTCAATGCGTGTGGATGAGAGTAGATTTTCGTCTGTTGGATTGAAGCCTAGGTATTTTCCTCCTGGTAATCGCTTCTCCCAGTTTATGAAAGGTTCTAGCTTTGGTGTTTCGGTGGGTTACAGCCCTTCCTATTGGGTAGAAAAAAAGTAGACCATGATCTTCAATGGATCTTATCTGGGTTTGCATATACCAACTAGTAGTACTTTGTATTTTGTAGTACCATTGCATATACGATTACCTGATCTTTTCTATTTCTCGTTTTCAAGCATCTCCCTTCAGTTTTAGATACTATAGAGTTTGGGTAGTTCAACAATAGTGGATTTTTTTTTTATGAAAAGAATTACTAGCTAACTGCCTTGTGATATTTTTCCAGTGGGACTGATCATTGTGGGGAAAGATGAATTGAGTGGGGGTAAATAGTCACATGAGGTGCCAAACAACTCCTTAACAAAAAGTTAGAAAGGACATTGAAGTGGATGTGAGGATGGTTGGCTTTCTCGTCAAAAGGGCAATTGGATTTAGGGTATTATGAGTTGTTCACTTCAGTAAAATGGGTCATTTTCTTTTACCAACAAGCTTTGAGATGGGTTGATTTACGTGCTTTATTGAGATTCATCCCAGCTTTTCTTCATTAGCTTTTCATTTGCTTGTGCTTTGGACATGCTTCAGTACTGTAAGGCATAATGCAAGTCCTCGTAGGTCAAGTAAAAATTTAGTTTGTCTAAATGGTTCTTGATTTTGGGTACATGGAAAGTTGGCAACACCTTTTTGTTCGACTCCTCCAGAATAAGTCTTCTAAGGAGCTTGACCATCACCTACTAAGAACTCATGAATGCTCATTTGAATGTGTGAAGTAAATAAAATGAAAAAAAAAAAAAAAACAAATAGTGAAAACTATCAGGAGCAGTTTAGATAGCTCAAGGCTAACTTCAATCTTATCTTGCCTGAAATGGCGAGACTGTAGAGCTACTTGATCGATCTATCCTAATCACGGAATGGCTTTTGATGTTCCATCTCCCTATATCTCCTATAGTCCTATTCAATTGCAACGAGCGGCAGGATAGAGGGATCTCTATCTGTTTTATTGGGTGCCTTGGCTAGTAGTCTGTAGTCCTATTCTCATTAAGAGTAAGCCTCCCTCCTTGGTCCACTTAAAATTGCTTGGCACTTGTGGCTTTCTGTTGCCACCCTTATTGGCTACGTGGATAAGATTTACTGGCTTAGAAGCTTGGTTCAACTGCTAGTTGGCCCAAGTTTGGGTCCTTATTAAGTTATTTCATTCATAAAGGGTGTTGAGACCATATCGTTTTACCTTGTTTGGCAAGGTTTATTGGCATGAGTTGTGCTAGTTAAAACTGATCGTCGAAGCTTTTGGCTTTCTTAATGGAGAATCTGATTTTTGTTTGTTGTGAATTTGCACGTTGGATGATCTCCTCATTCCTGTGATGTTTGATATATCAAACATTGTGAGAAAACATTTTTGTCGTACAATTTTTGCCGCCTATAAGTTATTTTGTCACGATTTTGGTTTCTTTAAGACTGTATGTAGAAAGTGCGTATTATGCTTTATTGGCTTGCAATACATACAAAGATATAGTATGTGATGCAATCATGCAACACACTTATCAGTAATATTTAGTGCATTTGTTGCTTTGTAGGCTCTTTAATGAAAAAAAATAAAAAATCAGCGATTAACAGCTTTTGGACACGTATTGAAGCATGACATGACTTTGTTCCTAGAAACATGGCTCGGATCTCTTTGCAATACATGATCTTTGGTTTCTAGGAATTTTTTACAGGTTTTGATACTTGAAATATCTAAGGCTTGAAGTTTTGGTAAGGCAAATAGTATAGCGAAAATGCTTTAAGAGTTGTGTTTTTTGCAAATAGAAATCTTTAAGTATCCAACTCAAAACCAATTGGCAATGAGTGGAGAGGCCGCCCAGGCTCATATACCTGTTTTGGAGGTTATAATTAACTAATGTGGGACAAGGTGTTACACTCCACGTGCGTGCGACCTTGACCCACACTTGGAGAGATAAATAACGGAACAAGGTGAACTTGTGGCACAAACAACGATGCAATCAATCCAGAGAATCTTGTCCTAAAGCGTTCTAGGCTAGCTCTGATTCCATGTTAAATCATTAAACTCAAAATGCTATGAGTGGAGAGGCCGCCTAGGCTCATGTACTGGTTTTGGAGGTTATAATTAACCAATGTGGGACAAGCTCTAGCAAGAAAAAACTTAAGTTTCAAAATTTGGTTGTTTAGTTTATACAAGCCACATGAAACCATATTCCGGTTCCATGTTTACCCGAACGATTCCTGTTCTTGATGCCAGGCTTAGAGACTGATTAATTTTAGTTTGTGTGCAATGCAAACTGACTTGCCTTTGCGAGGGCCTATCATGTAGGGATCCGTAGGATGTTTTAGTTTGCTACTTTTTTCTTGTCATTCGTCTTGGTTGCCCCTGTTTCCCCTAGTTTATGTAGAGTTGCTGTGCTAGCTTTGGCGATCTGTTCCTGCAGGACCTTGACAAATCCTTGTTCTTAAAGTACAGCTGAAACTGGATTCGAAGTTCATGAACAGTCACGGATAATGATATTGTTGTTGTATTGTAGGTTTTTCATTGTTTTGGAAATGCAACAGTAGGGCCTCCGGATCCGTATTCAGAAGTTCAATGTACAGTTTGTAACAGTGAGGGAGATGAAAATTTTCTTCTACTTTGTGACCTTTGTGATGCCGCATCCCATACTTACTGTGTTGGTCTGGGTGCCACTGTCCCGGAGGGTGATTGGTTTTGCAGTGACTGCACTGTTTCTAAAGCTGAACATGATAAGATTGAAGCAGATGCCCATCTTGACAACCCATTAAGTGAAAGACCATTGGTGGAAGAACATGCTTCTATACTTGCTATTAGACGAGAATCCAGGTTTAGACCTCTTGGGAGACCTTCCACCACAGTTTCAGCACATCCGAATAATTTGTCTACTCCTATTCCTTCTGAGAGAAGAACCAACCCTGAGTTGGGTGCAAGAACACTGCGCCGTTGCCGAAATGTGCAAGGTCGTATACAAGAGTTACGTGAAAATTGGAATGCTTTTCGCAGCGGATCCTTGAGTTTTACATCCACGTCATCTTATCCGGCTGACGTTACAAAACTGAGAAAGAGCAGTGGTGCTACCTTTTCTGGCAGATCAAGGCAGCCGCATTCTTCCAGTAATAAAGTATCTGAAAGAGGCTCTTCTGATGCAGTCAAAGCATGGAAAATGTTGGATGTGGCCAAGTCAATGGAACAGGTTCATGGGAGAACCAGCATTGTTGTTAAAGCCTCAAAAGATAATTCAAGGAAAGTAAATACCCCAGTAGGAAAAGCGAACCCAAGTTCTAGCCTTCGGGCATCAGGTAGCAAACCTCTTCTGGCTAAGGATCTTGCGCAAAATGGACCACAAAAGCATAATAGATGCTATTCTTCTGTAAAAGGATCTGGGAGTCATAAACCTCAGATTGATGTATGGCTGAGGCAGGGGATTGTTACACCTAAGAGGATTTCGAAATTCAATGAGAGGTGTCCAAGCTCTCAGTCACCAGGAGACCATGTCCACACTTCAGTTCTAGTTAATGTTTGTCGGGGAAATGCGGGGAAGCCAACAGAAGAAAGATTACATGCACAATCAGCTGATATTTTGCAAGGGAAAGATGGATCTGGTTGCTTGTTTTTTCCAGCTGGGCCAGGGACTTCAGGTTCTAACACCACTTCTGCAAAATCGGAAGTGTGTTCCTCCTCCTATATGGGACTTCCCAATGGAATAGAGAAAACCCAAAAAAGTTGTGCTGGAAGCAAGTCTATACGTGATGATGATGCCAAGAGTGAGATTCAGTCTCTTGTGAAGCTCAATTTGAAGCTCCTAACCAGAGAGAGAATATTAGGTATGGATATTTTTGTTTGAACTTGTGGTCCGTTTGTTTGACTGGACCATTAATTAATAGCGGAAGGATATTTAATCCATAGGAGTTGAATCCCATCTGGTGATACGATTAGTAATACCACATTCTCATGGTCTTATCTATCCCATATTTTTATGGATTTTTATATCCGTCAGATAATCGTTCAACGCCGCTCCTTCCCCTATGGAGGTTGTGACCCAAAGGCCAAAGTCAATCGTTTGTGCGGTTGAATTTTCTTTGTTGACCAAAGCACAAAAGTTCAAATTCAAGGTAGGATATGTGGTCCCCTGAGGATTTTTAGCCCACTTAGAAGTTGTGGGGAACAAAAAAAAAAAAAAAGGGAAAATGAGAGGCCCTTAGTTTTTGTCTATTTGTTTGTCTTTGTGCATCTTTTAATTTACCCGATGGTTCTTTGCAATTTTAGGGTAATGAAACAAACTTTTGGGGTCCTTTCTGTTAGATTGTGGGAGAGGCTTATCACACATCTCAAAAACAAAAGTTTCACTCATAATTTGGAGATCACAAGCACTCACTGTCACAAAACCTCAGGGGTTGGAACCCCGGTCCGGAGTTCCTTCTCAATTTTGGCTCTTTGCTCTCTCTTTTTACTCACTGTCCCACTCCCACACTCCAATACAGAGCACCCACATACCTATATATTGAATGTGGAAGCTGAGAGTTGCTTGTGAGGTGTTAGTGTGGCTGTGATTTAGTTGTGATTTGTCTGTATCTAGTATGTTGTATTACTGTGTGGTGTACCACTCACTTGTATAGCACTTCTTAAGATGTTAACACCTAACACTAATCATGTTTATCACATTCAACCATTTCATCGTGGGGCTGCATTTCCCGGCTTGAAGGTAACTTCAGCTATTGTTGAACAAGTTTAAAATGAAAGTCCGCAATACTTAAGCAAGTGGACTTTTGTCAGCCTGTTTTTGGTAATTCTCTCCTAACATAAAATGGAGAACAAACATATTGACAATATGGTATTTTGGAATTCACATAGGAGGGGATGGTGTCTTAAAAGAGTTTCTTGATTTTGATGCTACATTTCGAGGATAATAGTTGCAACGTAATAGTGTCCGGGTCTATGCATGAGTGTTTTTCTGCTATTGTGAATAACTCAAGCGAATTCGTGATTGTGCAGGAGTGGATGCATTTAAGGAAATTGCAAGACTTTCTACCCACTCCATCTTAGCAGCATGTGGGTTAGAGCTCCCAAAACCTGGTGTCCCTTGCTTTCCGAGCTCCGTATGCTGCCATACTAATCAAGTTGAAGTCCAACAACAAAGGAGAATGTCCACGCTAATGCCTAGCTCTTGTAGTGAATGCTTTTATGTCTTTGTCAAGGATGTTGTTAACGCTGTTATGGTTGAAAAAATGGGCCGTGTTTAGATGCTGCATTGAGGCGGTTATGTATGTAGGTTGACAAAACGCTGTCGTGGTGTTAGGTTCTCGTTTCTCCTTTTGGACTAAACTAGTAAGGTCTTTTCAGTTGTGGTCGGGAAGTGGTAATCTTCATAGCAATATAGGGTATTTTCTCAGCACAAATCAGTTTGATTGATGGTTTTAGTCAATTATGTTGTTGACTTCTTGAAGTATGTCAAGTATATTGAACTATGTCTAGAGGGTAATCTCAAATAGTTTTACCCACCATTTCTAAATACATGTAATACTAGATTTCATGATTTTGCCATTATCGATCCTTCACTTGTAGGGTTGTATTTTCCACTATTATTTAGCCAGTGATAAGAATGTTTAATTTTGTTTCGTCATATGTATGACTCAAGTAATTCGTGCATCAAAACTCATTATCGATCCTTCACTTGTAGGGTAGTATTTTCCCACTATTATTTTTTAGCTGCAATAATTTTTTTATTTTTTTTTGGACAATATTTTGTCTTTTGTTGGGTTGGCAGGCATTAATCACCATGTGCCCCTGTTAAAAAAAATAAAATAAAAAAAATACTCCTATGTGTAAACTCACAAGTAAAAAGCCTGAAAGAGAAAAAGAGAAGGATACAAAACGAGAGAGAAAAATTTGTCGTCTTCCCCTGTTTTACGTTTGTCAAATTCGAAGACACTTACAAGTGAAGTGGTAGTTTATTGGTAGGCTCCATGTACTCACATGTGTGGGCAAATCTATGTTATGAGATGAGGGTGCTAGGGCATCTCTGTTTGGCTAATAATACCAAGTACATGAAAAACATGAGCAAAAGGATGAATCGACTTTTCGGAATTATTTAATCCTAGAAATACAAACTGTGCAAAGCACCCCTACAACTCATATATATGCTTATGATTAAATGACCAATATAGTACATTGTAGCATAAATTATCAAAATATAACGTCATATACAAAATAACCAAAATTAATCCACCCTACATATACAAAAAGATCAAAGTACCCTCACATTTTGTGAAACGTTCGATACCATTTCATATACCAATTGACTAAAATCTCCACATCTACCAAATTATGACATAAATTCTCCTATAAGCCTTAGTTGCAAACCTATGTCCGTTCATTACTCCCAAAATCTACTCCTCTTACAGATAATTTGCTTCACAAAATTGCACAAAAACATTTAAGAGCTTTTGACTGGGGTCCATACTTGTGGATTCACTCACAAGTTTCTCATGTCTTTTTTTTTTTTTTTTTGTAGCAATAATTATATCTATCGCATTAATGGTGAATAAATAATGTCATTTACTTCAAATTTCGTGTGGACGAAGACATTAGAGAGGAACCAAATTGCTGTTAATGCAGTGGAGACCATTGCATTGTGAGAGTAGGGAGATGTAGACCCGAGAGGCCAAGACATTAAATACTTTCCCATTACGCACATGAATTAAAAGTTAATGTCCAGAGCCGACCGAAATCAATTTCCTAAATATTGTCCTATTACGTATGGATTTGAATTTACACGAGTATAACTCACGTGAACATTACAAAATTGCTGTCTAGAGTTTGCCAAGAAGGATTAATAAATGTGAATAAGTATTTTCCTTGAAGAGTTGGATTTGTAATTAGTTTGCCAAGAAGGATTAATAAATGTGAATAAATATTTTCCTTGTATAGTTGGATTTGTAATTCATATAATATTACTAACTTGAATGTACATTACAATTTTTTTTTTTGAATGGGGGAGAAAATGGAATTAGTTAATCAAATGTAACAGATACAAGAGATTAAAGAGACGAGCAAAAATGCCTCAAAACGAGGAGATAACGTTGCTAATGAGGTTGACACCCTAGCTACCTGAACATTACAAAATTTCCCTATAGTCATATACTCCCTTCGTTCTTTTTTAAGTGTGTTGCTTCGTAAATCCAACATATTAAAGAAACATCATCATTACACCTTTCACATTAACTTTTAACTTCACTTTACACTTTTCACATCAATTTTTACCTCTACTTTCCAAAATTATCCTTCACTTTTACCCATTAACTCTTTACCCACTAACTTTTCAAAAGGGCAAAATGATAATTGTTCAAACTTTTACCCATTAACTTTTAAAAAACACACACTTATTACGGGAAAGCCCAAAATGGAAATGTCCACTAAAAAAGGACGGAGGGAGTACTGTATTGTTTGTTTGATTATTACTCCATCCGTCCCTTTTTAAGTGTGTGGTTTCGTAAACCCAACTTATTAAAGAAAGATAATCATTATACATTTCACATCAATTTCACCTCCTCTTTACAATTTCCATATCCCTTTCCAAAATTATCCTCCACTTTTACCCATTAACTATTTACCCACTAACTTTTCAACAGGGCAAAATGATAATTGTACAACTTTTACCTATTAATTTTTCAAAACACCCACTTATTAAGGGACATCCCAAAATGGAAATGTCCACACTATAAAAAGGACGGAGGGAGTATAATTATCTTTTTTGGGAAGCTAACAAGTAGTAGTTATTTAATATTGTCCAAATAAAAGTGACACAAAATCACATAGGGGCATTAAGGTAATTATAAATTGTTCGACCCCAAGTAAAACTATAGGAATATGGTGATTCCACATGCACCTCCAAAAATTCTCACCAGCTTAACCTTGAGCGCAATTTCCTATATACGTTAGCTAAAGAAATAAGCGTTTCAAAAATATTTGAAGATGTTTCTAGAAGCGGTTACAACACATAATTATGATAATTTCTCTGCGTTGAATGTTTATAATTGGGGTCCCTACATGTGATATTGCTCGAAAAATTGCCAATAGACTCGTTTGGTTCTTCTAGCCACAGAAGTATAAATAACCTGTTTTCTTTCGTAGTTTTACAATATTTTCACGTTGAGTGAAGATAGAATGTCAGGTCGTAAAAGACGATCTAAACATTATCATCCATTGTTTTCCTTTGCTTTTTCTTGCATAACATTTTCTGGTCGCAAAACATGGAAATACACAACGGTGTGCGACGGAAAAATAGCACGGCGGGGACAGAGATTCTGGGGTCAAAAGATTCTGGCCAGCATCATATATATATGAAGTGGTCTCCTGTCCAAGAAAACTTGGTTATAAAAAGAGCAGTTCAAAACAATCTTCTACATCCTGTCTCTCCCTCTCTCTGTGTGCAATTCAAAACCTTAGGCATCTTGTTAGCCCGAACGCCTATATCCAATACTGAACCATTCTTGTCAAGATTATCAGTGGTATGGCCTTTCGATCGTTTCTCTCCTCTTTCTTGTTTTTCTTAGAAGTTCTATTACTTGTATTCGAATTTTGACTGTTTCATAAATGACAACTGGTTTTGGATTCTGATCCAATTAAACTGTTTGTTGAATGTATGAACAGATGGAGCATTTTGGCGATCATGAAGAACAAACCTCTATTAGCATCGACCAAAACGAAATCCCAATTTCTGATTCGGAAGATGATTCATTTTCATCTCCTGTTTTCGAGGAATTTGGGATGTTCAAAAGCAACGGTTTGACCAGAATACAAGAAGGAAACCAATGTTACGATACGATCAAAGGATGCCTAGCTCTTGGCATGGGGAAGGACTCAAACGTTGCTGCCATTCATAAAGTCCCATGGTCTGGTCCCAATGGGAGAGGTCGCTGGGAAGCTTTTCACGTTTCCTCAGCTGAAATGGTGAAGAATCGCGGAGGAAATGGGAATGTGGAGTGCGCCTGGTACGGGGGATCACGCAACGAAATCTGTCGAATCATATCCCATGGATTCCAAAGATGCAGGCAATCAGAAAACGAGGATGGGTTTGGGGTATATATGTATCCACTGGAGTTGGTCATGGACGGGTAAGCTTGAAACAACAAAACTCACGTTATGTATTTTCCATTATTTGTTTACTGATTAAATTGTAACAAAATATTTTCCATTTTTGTTCAACTGGTTTTTTTGCACGTCCTGATTATTTTCTTTTTCAATCCTGCGCAGATTATTTTCGTCAATTGAAGATGAATATGGGCTTCGGCATGTATTACTGTGTAATGTAGTACTGGGGAAACTGGAAGAAGTATCAGATGGTTCGAGACAGTTCCAGCCGAACTCTAATGATTTTGATTCTGGAGTCAATAATCTCTCCACACCAACAAAGTTCGTGATTTGGGAGGCTTACATGAACTCTCGAATCTTTCCCAATTTCGTCGTCAGTTTCAGGCCTCCAAATAACAGATGTGAGGGGCCAAATTACTACTATTTTGTTTGGTGGTTAATTTGTTAATCCTTGTGTGTTTTTAAGCTTCATTCATTTGGATTTGGATTTTATTTCACAAGGTTTTGGAAGGGCTCGGACTCCACTACACAAACCCACTCTACCAAACGTGGGTTTTGATGTTATGATTCCCAAATTGTCGAGTGTATTACCCTCTTCAAAAATGGTGTTGATTGATAAATATTTGAGCGCGTTCCATGTAAGTTCATCTTATCTTACATTTCTATTTCCATTAAGTTATATCGAATTAAGCATAGCATAAGAATTTCAATTTTGGTTTGCTAATAGGGAAAAAAGATCTCACGAGCCCAACTGGTCCATAGAACGAGACAAATAGCTGGAGATAATTTGTTAAGCGATGTGATCAAGTCCTGTACGAATGTGGTATGGCGTCTCCGCTCACAATCGTCTTATTTTCTTATCCATCTCTTTTTTGTTGTAATTGAATGGTTCATCATTTAGTATCATATATTTATCTCACAGTACTACTAATTCAGTAGGCTAATGTTCAATTAACTAAAGTAATCTGTCCTTGTGTTGTTTCTACAGACGCTTGAGGGAAGAACAAGATCACGAGCTTCAACAGATTGAGATTGAAGACTTGTGGCTCCGAATTCAAGCCCCTGAAATCTAAGGAAATCAGCCATCTTTGTGGTTCGGTGAATGAGAGACTTAGCCGAGTTGATAGGATTGATGTATGAACCCTTCGCTTGTTCATTTGTAGATGTATACTAAAATTTACCTCACTAGTCGCAACAATGGCCCAAGCGCAAAAGCACCACTGGTAGCCATTGGAAGCATATATATTTGGTCGATAACTCTAAGAAACCTAGAAGGTGTGTATACATTGGTCCGGACAGTCGATTATAAAATAAGAGAATTTCATTATTTTTCAACAGCGTTTGGTTTGGTTTTGATTCCGTTGAGAATATCAGGTCTTACTTATTCTTCTTATTACTTAATTTTGACATGGTTGTGGAGCTTAATTTTTACATGGTTGTAGTAGAGCTGACTTAGTGAAAAAATCTCCAGTACTTTCAAGTCTCAAGTATAACCACAAGTTTAATAATTAATCAAGCTTAAGGACGGTAACATTTTCAGGAAAAAATTATTGTACACCATAATTAATACGGAGTAATTAATCAAGTTTATTGTCTTTGTTGTGTTGGCAGGCATTGATCACTGTGTCCCTATTAAAAAAAATTTAAATACTCCTAAAATTAGAGACGGATAGTGTAACACCCCGAAAATTGTGTACGTTAATAAATAAATTTCATAATTTATTTAAATAGGAAAACAAACTTCATTAAAATTCCCCAAGAAAACTTAATAATAATTTTTTTTCAACGAAAAGCTAAAAGTTAGCTAACTTATTACAACTGAAATAAATTAAATTCCAACATTGTCCGGAAAACTTAAACTTTAGAAAAAGTCCAAATGAAAGATAAGAAACAGAGCCATCTAGCTAGACGCCTACTGGTAAAGCCATGGTTCCGCCACTTCCTACCCATCTAGCTGCTTCATCGACTTGAATTCAGCATGCAGCTCTCTGTCTCTTTCTGTAACTGGCATTGGGAACACCAGGGCCACAAAAAAGGACGACTAAAACTAACCCTTTACAAAGGCATACTCATGCCGGATATAACATCACAGTAAATTCAATGAGCAATGAATATTAGGATTAGAGCAGTAAATCGCAAAACAGAAAATCTTCCCAATTACAATTCACCGTTTAAACATCAATCAATCACTTTCTCAACTTTCCCAATAAGTCACCACTACTTATCAACTCATGTGTTATTACCACAATACTTGAACATACTCCACGGTTACAATTTCCAACCAAACACCCTCGATAATCGGCATCGATTCCCATCCACAATATATCCCAGTACGTTAGGTTTTCCCCTACACACCATAACCTAGAGGAAGATATTGAACATCGGGTGGTTTGCTTTTTTCAATTCATCTAATAAAACAACACAATACGACCTCCTCTTCACAGGTTCAGTGAGCTGTCCGCCATTCGCATGGCCCTCATAGCCAGGTGGAGCACAAATTAAATGGGGGACCGATCGTGGCTCCATATACTCAGACATATCAAACCGAACCATCCGGCTTTCATCACCAAAAAGCTGTTCAGCAAGAGCCTTAGCAAGTTTAGTCTTAGTTTGCTTGTGTTAGCTAAAGAAATAGGCATTTAAAAAACATTTGAAGATGTTTCTAGAAGCAGTTACAGCATAGAATTGTGATAATTTCTCTGTCATTGAATATTTATAATGTGGTCCCACATGTGATATTGCTCGAAAAATTGCTAAAAGACTAGTTTGGTTCCTCAAGCCACAAAAGTATAAATAGCCTGTTTTCTTTCGTAGTCTTATAATGTTTTTACGTTGAGTGAAAATAGAATGTTAGGTCGTAAAAGACGATCTAAGCATTACAAGTTTTACTTTGCTTTTTCTTGCATAAGCATTACCAGTGTCCAACGTTGGTACGTTGCCTTTATTGAGATCAGCTGCATAACTGTATCGTATATTATTACAAAATACATAACATATGATTAGAAAATACATTTTTTTCACAAAAAATCTAAACAAAGATAAACTTGGGTTTAAAAAAAAGCTTTTGTTGCGCTGTGCCTCGTGCCGTGCCAACCAACTTCCGTGCCGTGCCCGTCCAAGACCGTGCCGTGGCCATGCAAGGCTCGTGCCGTGCCCATGCAAGGCTCGTGTCATGCCCACTTCCGTGTCGTGCCCTTCTAAAACCGTGCCCGTGCCATGCTGTGTATGTGCCAGCTCGACCCGTTTAACACCTCTAGTTACCTCTAGCATCACCATATCTTGAGCACTCTCCATCGTACACTATTTCACCATCCTTCCAAAAGATGTTTGGATCCGATGTTTGACATCGTAATTATCACCGTGTTGCTAAAATTCACAGTGTGGCCAAGACCATCGGTTAACCTTCCATCGCCCATAACCTGGAGGAAGATATTAAACACCGCGTGGTTTGCTTTTTCCATTTCGTCTAATAGAAAAACACAATACAACCTCCTCTTCACAAGTTCGGTGAGCTGTCCGCCATCCGCATGGCCCTCATAGCCAGGTGAAACACCAATTAAATGAGAGACCGATCGTAGCTCCATACTCAGACATATCAAACCGAACCATTCTGCTTTCATCCCCAAAAAGTTGTTCCGCAAGAACCTTAGCAAGCTCAGTCTTAGTTTGCTTGTGTTAGCTAAAGAAATAGGCATTTCAAAAATATTTGAAGATGTTTCTAGAAGCCGTTACATCATAGAATTGTGATCACTTCTTTGTCGTTGAATGTTTATAATGTGGTCCCCACATGTGATATTGCTCGAAAAATTGCCAAAAGACTAGTCTGGTTCCTCTAGCAACAAAAGTATAAATAACCTGTTTTCTTTCGTAGTCTTACAATATTTTTACTTTGAGTGAAAATAGAATGTTAGGTTGTAAAAGACGATCTAAGCATTACAAGTTTTCCTTTGCTTTTTCTTGCATAAACATTACCATTGTCCAACGCTAGTACGTTGCCTTTATTGAGATCCGCTTCATAACTGTATCGTATATTATTAAAAAATACATAACATATGATTAGAAAATACATTTTTGTCACAATAAATCTTAAAAAAGATAAACTTGAGTTAAAAAAAAAGTTATTGTTGCGCTGTGCCTCGTGCCGTACCCCGTGCCGTGCCCATCCAAGACCGTGTCGTGGCGGTGCTAGACTCGTGCCGTGCCCACTTCCGTGCCGTGCCCGTCTAAAACCATGCTTGTTCCTGTGCCAGCTCGGCCCATTTGACACCTCTTGTTGCCTCTAGCATCACCATATCTTGAGCACTCTCCATTGTACACTTTTTCACCAACCCTTCCAAGAGATATTTGGATCCGATGTTTGACGTCGTAATTATCATCGTGTTACTAAAATCCACAATGTGGCCACGGCCATCGGTTAACCTTCCTCCGCCCATAACCTGGAGGAAGATATTGAACATCGAGTGGTTTGCATTTTCCATTTCATCTAATAGAACAACACAATACGACCTCCTCTTCACAGGTTAGGTGAGCTGTCCACCATCGGCATGGCCCTCATAGCCAGGTGGAGCACCAATTACACGGGAGACCGATCGTGGCTCCATATACTTAGACATATCAATCCGAACCATCTGGCTTTCATCACCAAAAAGTTGTTCAACAATAGCCTTAAGAAGCTCAGTCTTAGTTTGCTTGTGTCAGCTAAAGAAATAGGCGTTTCAAAAACATTTAAAGATGTTTGTAGAAGCCGTATTTCACGGTCGTTGAATGTTTATCATGTGGTCCCCACATGTGATATTGCTCGAATAACTGCCAATAGACTAGTTTGGTTCCTCTAGCCACAAAAGTATAAATAACCTGTTTTCTTTCGTAGTCTTACAATATTTTTACTTTGAGTGAAAATAGAATGTTAGGTCGTAAAAGACGATCTAAGCATTACAAGTTTTCCTTTTCTTTTTCTTGCATAAGCATTACCACTGTCCAACGCTCGTACGTTGCCTTTATTGGGATGCCATTCATAACTGTATTGTACATTATTATAGAATACATAACATATGATTAGAAAACACATTTTTATCACAATAAATCTAAACAAAGATAAACTTGGGTTAAAAAAAAAGTTATTGTTGCGCTGTGCCTCGTGCCGTGCCCATCCAAGACCGTGCCGTGGCGGTGCTAGACTCATGCCGTGCTCACTTCCGTGCCATGCCCGTCTAAAATCGTGCTCGTTCCTGTGCCAGCTCGGCTCATTTGACACCTCTTGTTACCTTTAGCATCACCATATCTTGAGCACTCTCCATCGTACACTTTTTCACCAACCCTTCCAAGAGATGTTTGGCTCCGATGTTTGACGTCGTAATTATCACCGTCTTTCTAAAATCCACAGTGTGGCCACGGCCATCGGTTAACCTTCCATTGCCCATAACCTAGAGGAAGATATTGAACACCGCGTGGTTTGCTTTTTCCATTTCATCTAATAGAACAAACACAATACAACCTCCTCTTCACAAGTTCCGTGAACATTCTGCCATCTGCATGGCCCTCATAGCCAGGTGGAGCACCAATTAAACGGGAGACCGATCGTTGCTCCATATACTCAGACATATCAATCCGAAACATCCGGCTTTCATCACCAAAAAGTTGTTCAGTAGGAACCTTAGCAAGCTTAGTCTTTGAAAAATTAAGAGTTTACTCAATTATCGTTTGTTCATAGAGGGAGTACCTCTTGTTTAGACTTTTTTTGAACTGGCCTCTTGTTAAGACTTGTTCAAGTTTATTCTCTCTCTCTCTGAAAAGTCTTAATAAAATATCTAGATTTAATGAATGTAATACACACACACACAGAGCATGTCACATCCTCTGTTTTTTAATTTTTTGTGTCTCGTGTCCGTGGTGGTGCTACATAGTCTACTCATAAACCTGATTTGAGAATAAATGGAACGTGAATTGTTAACTAGTGCAAAGTTATCTCTAGAGGACACCGCCCTTTTATGTTCGTGTCGTGCCATTTCTTAATTGTGCCGTGCTGTGCCGACCCATTTACTTAATCGTGTCACGTCGTGCCGTTCCTGTCCAAGACTGTGTCGTGGGCGTACGTGCCCGTCTCATGCCATACTGTGATGTGCCACATTTAAACGTGCCGTGCCGTGTCTGTGCTAGCCCGGCCCGTTTGATACCTCTAGTTACCTCTAGCATCACCATATCTCGAGAACTCTCAATCGTACACTTTTTCACGAACCCTTCCAAGAGATGTTTGGTTCCACTGTTTGACGTCGTAATTATCACCGTGTTACTAAAATCCACAGTGTGGCCACGGCCATCGGTTAACCTTCCATCGCCCAGGAGGAAGATATTGAACATCGCGTGGTTTGCATTTTCCATTTCATCTAATAGAACAACACAATACGACCTCCTCTTCATAGGTTGGGTGAGCTGTCCGCCATCGGCATGGCCCTCATAGCCAGGTGGAGCACCAATTAAACGGGAGACCGATCGTGGCTCCATATACTCAGACATATCAATCCGAACCATCTGGCTTTCATCACCAAAAAGTAGTTCAGCAATAGCCTTAGCATGCTCAGTCTTAGTTTGCTTGTGTTAGCTAAAGAAATAGGCGTTTAAAAAACATTTGAAGATGTTTCTAGAAGCCGTATTTCACTGTCGTTGAATGTTTATAATGTGGTCCCCACATGTGATATTGCTTGAAAAACTGCCAATAGACTAGTTTGGTTCCTCTAGCCACAAAAGTATAAATAACCTGTTTTCTTTCATAGTCTTACAATATTTTTACGTTGAGTAAAATAGAATGTTAGGTCATAAAAGACGATCTAAGCGTTACAAGTTTTCCTTTTCTTTTTCTTGCATAAGAAAAAGCCTTAGCATTCTCAGCAATAGCCTTAGCATGCTGAGTCTTAGTTTGCTTGTGTTAGCTAAAGAAATAGGCGTTTCAAAAACATTTGAAGATGTTTCTAGAAGCCGTATTTCACTGTCGTTGAATGTTTATAATGTGGTCCCCACATGTGATATTGCTCGAAAAACTGCCAATAGACTAGTTTGGTTCCTCTAGCCACAAAAGTATAAATAACCTATTTTCTTTCATAGTCTTACAATATTTTTACGTTGAGTAAAATAGAATGTTAGGTCATAAAAGACGATCTAAGCATTACAAGTTTTCCTTTTCTTTTTCTTGCATAAGCATTACCACTGTCTAACGCTCGTACGTTGCCTTTATTGGGATGCCATTCATAACTGTATTGTACATTATTACAGAATACATAACATATGATTAGAAAATACATTTTTGCAACAATAAATCTTAACAAGGAAAACTTGGGTTAAAAAAAAAAGCTTTTGTTGCGGCGTGCCTCGTGCCGTGCTACTTCCATGCTGTGCCCTTCTAAAACTGTGCTCGTTCCGTGCCGTGCTGTGCTAGGCCGGTCATTTTGACACCTCTAGTTACCTGTAGCATCACCATACCTTGAGCACTCTTCATCGTACACTTTTCACCAACCCTTCTGTGAGATGTTTGGCTCCGATGTTTTACGTCGTAATTATCACTGTGTTGCTAAAATCCACAGTGTGGCCACGGCCATCGGTTAACCTTCCATCACCCATAACCTGGAGGAAGATATTGAACACCGCGTGGTTTGCTTTTTTCATTTCATCAATAGAACAACGCAATACGACCTCCTCTTCACCAGTTCGGTGAGCTATCCCCCATCCTCATGGCCCTCATAGCCAGGTGGAGCACCAATTAAACGGGAGACCAATCGTGGCTCCATATACTCAGACATATCGATCCGAACCATCTGGCTTTCATCACCAAAAAGTTGTTCAATAATAGCCTTAGCAAGCTCAGTCTTAGTTTGCTTATTTTTAGTCTAGTGCATGTTTAGTCTAATTGTATCTTTTCACTGTGTTTTGTTGAGTAGGATAGATGTAATTGTGTTGCAGGTCTCCCTGCGTTTTGATCGGTTGCATCATTTAAGGCCTACTATATCGGCATTACTCAGTGATTAATAAAATTTTCTCTATTCTCGAAAAAAATTTGTAGCAAAACATATTTTGTGCAAGTTATTGTCGTCAATTGAGGATGAATATGGGCTTTGACATGTATTACTGTGTAGTGTAGTATTGGGGAAACTGGAAGACGTATCGACTGCTTCGAGACAGTTCCAACCGAGCTCTAACGATTTTGATTCTGAAGTCTATAATCTTTCGATACCAATGTTTTTAAATTAGGATACGTATCGTGTATCGTTTTTTTCATTGTATAAATTGTATCTGGATATGTATTGCGTATCTTGAGATATATTTGTTGGAAGAGTAAGAGTTTCTAATGTTTAGTTAGACAAGATTTTGGAAGGGGGAAATAGTAAAACAAGTGTGATGAAGGAGAGTATGTGTAGTACGCTTGAACTTAAACTTTTTTTTTTTGGTTTGGTACAAAATGGCTAGCTAGAACCCATCTCTATTTAAATTACTCCATGGAAGACTCTAGTCCAAAGATATTTTTATACAAGAGAAACTTTGAGATAGATTCTAAAATTACACATGTGACTAATTCTTGCATGAAAATCTAGATATTTCAAATGTTATTCTAGAGTTATAAGAAGCTAAATATATTCTAGAGTTTCTAGGAACTAGATATTTATATGTCGTTATTTTTTCAAAAAAGATATTTTTTGAAGGAAAAAAATTAATTTCGAAAATAATTTTTAGACATTTTTTTTTCAAAATTTTTTTTCAAATTTTTGGAAAAAATATTTTCAGAACTTTATTTTTTTAAACTAACGGTTTACCAAAACTAGTATTTAAAAAAACTATTTTAATAAACTTTTTCCAAAATTTCTTCCCTCGAAAAACTAATTTGAACAAAAAAAATTCAAAAAGTAGTTTTTTTTTTAATAAAGTTCTCTTTGATACTTTTTATTTTTAAATGAAAAACAGTTTAATTTTTAAAAACCTTTTTTAACTCTTTAAAAAAAATGATTTTTTTTCAGGGTGGAGGATATATACTAAGGGTACTACGATCATTTGACGCAAAAAAGTTAACACCGTTAGCCTTAAAATAACGATAGGGGAAAATCTGACAATTAGTTTGAAAAGTAAGGGAAGACTGTGGAATTCCATAAAGTATAAAGGAGGTCTCAGTATTTGCCAAAAACCTCAGGGGAGGTAAGTGAAATTTACCCTTCTTTTTTTCCTCAATTTGTTAGGTCACTTGTTGCCTAGGTTAACAAGTAATCGATTCGTAACTTTTTGTAATCGATTCCTAACTTTTTAAGACCCAACGGTACATAACTTGGGTGCATATGATATGCACCCAAAAAGGGGTGTGTATTGTAGCCATTTCCCAATAAGAGACGATAAAAATTTGTTATCGTCCCTTGGTTTACATTGTCAAATTCTTTCGGAGTGGTAGTTCATTATAAAACGTTCAAAGTACCCTCACATTGTAAAACATTTGATACCATTTCATATACTAATTGACTAAAATCCCCATATCTACCAAATGGACTAAAATCCCCACATCTACCAAATGACGTAAATTCTCCTATAAGCCTTACGTTGTAAAATGGTTACAATACCCTTAGATATAAAAATGACCAAGATACCCTCACAACCCTAAATTTATCAAAATCCCTACATGTACTGACCAAAATACCCCTATAATGAAAGTTAATTATCTTCTACTGGTTTTATTCAAATACATCAATCACATAGAAGGACCCTTTGGAAGGACTTAGAGTTCCGACATTAGACAAAATTAAACAATAATGGGTAACATATGTCTATTCATTACTCCCAATATCTATTCCTCTTACAGATAATTTGCTTCATAAAATTGCACAAAAACATTGGGGAAATGACAGATCAGTGGGAGAAGGGGTAATGAATTCCACTCTCATGACAAGGTTATTGGCAATCACTTCCTAGATGACAAGGAAAAGAATAATTCCACATAAGTGGCACCAGGAGATTGATTGACGAAATTACCCCTTAGGGTGAAAACTGTGCAATAAACACACTCACTCGACTAATGAGTGCAATGATTTGGTTTAAGAGTGCAACACAATTGCATTCAAGGTGCAATGAAAATGGACCCAAGGTGCAATGCTGTGAATCTATTTTCAGAATGTCTGGTTTGACCACACAATGACAACCCATCTGGACTAGTACGAGTGCAATGTTTTTGTTTTGGTGTACAACACACTTGCATGCAAAGTGCAGTGGAAATGGAAACAGGGTGCAATGTGAGAATCTATTTCTAGAAAATTTGATTTGACCCTACACTGGCAACCCTAAATGGACCAATATAAGTGCAATGTTTTTGTTTGGGAGTGCAACACATTTACATGCAAGGGGCAATTGAAAAGGACCCAGAATGCAATGGTGAGAATCTAAATAATTATGGTGCTAGTTTGGGAAAACAGAGAGCAAGTCATGTTATTATAAAGTGCAACAATTTTTCAGATAAGGAGCAAGCGTTATTGATCTGCAAATCAAATTGTAACCATTATATTGCTAGATTGGAAAAATAGAGAGCAACGTATGTTATTGCAAGGTGTACCAATTTGCATAATCTCCCCAAATCTTAAGAGAGGTTGCATTAACATGAGTGCAATGCAATTTTTTTTTTTGTGAGTGCGACATAATTGCATTTAAGGTGCAATATAAATGGACCCAGGGTGCAAAGTGTGGTTTGATCACACACTACCAACCCATATAGACCAACATGAGTGCAATGTTTTCGTTTTGGGGTGCAACACACTTACATGTAAGGTGCAATTGAAATACACCAAAATGAGGCCTTAAAAAATAATAATAATAAAAAAGGCCAAAGCGAGCAAAAAAGTGGCACACCGCTTCATCTCTTTCGTTTCAAGCATTTCATCAAAATCAAAAAGTTGTTCTGCAATTTATCAAAGATGTATCATAAAATTTTGATTCCGAGTTCAGCTCTTGAGTTTCCATGATCGCCGGCGCCGAGATCGGTGAGCCATCACCAGTCGTAGATCGAGAGACGAGATGAAAGAGCAAGAGAGAAACTGAGATGCAGAGAGGGGAGTTAATTTGTGATGGTAGGGAGTGATACTGTCGCCACTTATTCTTAGGTTTAAGAGAAGAAGAAGATTTGGTCGGTTTAAGAGAAGAAGAAGATTTGGTCTTCTGAAGGCCTGGGCTGATCACCAATAAACAGAGCCCCACATTACCAATTTGTTCGTGGCAAGGGGATCTAACATTTTACAGTGGAAGAGGGTTTATTTGTGAAGAATTTCAAAGCCCAGGGTATTTTTGTCCGGTAAATTTTCTCATGCCATGAATTTGGAATTATTATTCGTCTACCCATTACGTAATGATATCCAAAAAGTATGTCATGAAAGTGTAATATTTTTTCCCTTACACCTCTGAACAGTCATTTCCCCCAAAAACATTTAAGAGCTTTTGACTGCGTCCATGCTTGTGGATTCACTCACAAGTTTCTTTGGTCTTTTTATTTTTCATTGCAAAAATCATGTCTGTCGCATTAATAGTGAATAAATAATGTCATTTACTTCATATTTTGTGTGGACGAACACATTAGAGAGGAACCAAATTACTATCAATGCAATGGGGACCACTACAATATGTACTATTTTTTTTAAACATAGTGTGTATGTATATATATATATATATATTTATTGATCTAATAGAACACAAGTCTAGTGGTAGCCTAGTGGTTAAGTGTTTGGAGTACTAACCAAGAGGTCGCGTGTTCGAAACTTGGTGGAAGCAATTTGATTCAATTGTGTGGATGACATCATCCCTTGGGCTAGATGATGTCAGCATTAGCTAATGAACATGGGGCGTGGCCGGATTTTTTTGGATGACATGGCATATTATTGCCGACTAATAGTCGATAAACATTACCTTTGCCGACTAAAAGCCTTTACCGACTAATTGTTTTAGTTACGAAAACCTAACTATGCCGACTGAATATTTAGTTGGGAAAACCTACCTTGGCCGACCAAAATGCTATTTAGTCGGCAAATACATTTGCCGACGGCTCATTGCCGACTAAATTTGCTGACAAAACTTTTAGTCGGCAATTCCTTTTCCCGACTATAAAGGGTACTTTTGCCAACTAAACCTTTAGTCGGCAATGGTGTAATTTCTTGTGCATTGTGAAAGGAGAAAGATGTAGACCCGATACATTAAATACTTTCCTATTACGCACAAGGACGTTAAAAATTAATGTCTAGAGCTGGCCAAAATCAATTTCCTAAATATATTCCTATTACGTATGGATTTGTGTTTACATATGATTTGCCAAGAAGGATTAATAAACATTACGGAATTACTGTCTAGAGTTTGCCAAGAAGGATTAATAAACGCGAATAAATCTTTTCCTTGTATAGTTGGATTTGTAATTAAAAGAGCAGTTGCTCAATGGTTTATAGAGAGAGAAGTGCAAAGCCAATCTTCTATATCACCTCTCTGTCTCTATCTTTTCTTCTTAGACTATTCATATAGAGATTATTTGAGTTAAGGTAGGCCTTTCTTTCTCTTCTCTTCTTTTAATTTATTTCTTGAAAGTTCAATTACCTGCATGCACTCAAATTTGAATTTTTTATAAACTAACTACAACTGGTTTTGGATTCTAAGTGTCTGACCTAATTTGAACTGTTTCCTGAATGTATGAATAGATGGAGCATTTTGGTGATCATGAAGAACAAACCTCCATTAGCGTCGACCAAAACGAAATCCCAATTTCTGATTCGGAAGATGAATCATTTTCATCTTCTGTCTTCGACGAATTCTGGATTTTCAAAAGCATTGGATTGTTCAAAATTGAAGAGGGAAACCAAGGTTATGAAAGGATCAAGGGATGCCTAGCTTATGGCATGGGAAAGGACTCGAACGTTGCTGCCGTTCATAAAGTCCCATGGTCTGGTCCCAACAGGCGAGGTCGCTTGGAAGCTTTTCACGTTTCCTCAGCTGAAATGGTGAAGAATCGTGGAGGAAATGGGAATGTGAAATGTGCCTGGTATGGGGGATCACGCGACGAACTATGTGGAATCATATCCCATGGGTTCCGAAGATGCAGGCAATCCAACAACGATGACGGCTTTGGGGTATATTTGTATCCACTGGAGTTGGTCGTGGATGGGTAAGCATGAAACAACAGAATTCACATTGTTTTTCATTATCTGTTTACTTATAAAATCTCGTTATTGAATTTGAAGAAAATCAACCATTAGCTGTTCTTTAATTTTTAGTGAACCTTTTTATGTAAGAATTTTAGTGATCAGAGAAGAAGGAAAAGTAATTAATTTTCACAACCCAAAAAACAAAAAACAAAAAAGAAGGTGGATATAATTTGGGGTGTGGAAAGCACCCCAAAAAGAAATTGTTTAAATTGTAGTACCAACAGAAAGTACCGATGTTCTTTTGGTGTTTGTGTCTGTCTAATCAATGTTTTTGTTTACTTTTCGTCACAAAAATAGACAAAGGGCAATCAGAAAGTCTAGGTACCCAGAATGTGCATATCAATGGCCCAAATTTTACTCCAAGTGAATCTGGGCCATTGATTTTCAAATTCTGGATAAATTCTGGGTATATTTTCTGATTATATAGCAGTGCAGTTTGATTATTTTCCATTTTGATGCTGTACAGGTTATTGTCCTCAATTGTGGATGAATGTGGGCTCCGACATGTAATGCTCTGTGGTGTAGTATTGGGGCAAATGGAAGAAGTACGAACTAATTCGAGACAATTCCAACCAAGCTCTAACGACTTCGATTCTGGAGTCGATAATCTCTCGACACCGACAAGGTTTATTATTTGGGAGGCTTACATGAACTCCCGCATCTTTCCTAACTATGTTGTCAGTTTCAGGCCTCCAAATTGCAGAGGTAAATAGCCAAATTACTATTTTGTTGGGTGGTTTTTAATATATCTCATTGTTATGTAACTTCATTTTTGTTGATTCAAGAAAAGCATACATTTGGGCTCTCCTAGAGCTTTGTGTATTTTTAATTAAGCTTTATTCATTTGGATTTTGATTTTATTTCACAAGGTTTCGGAAGGGTTCGGAGTCTTCGGACTCCAGTATACAAACCCACTCTGGGTTTTTCAGTTCTGATTCCCAAATTGTCGAGTGTCTTACCTTCTTCGAAAAGGGAGTTGATTGGTAGATATTTCAGCGCGTTCCGTGTAAGTTTCATCTTTCTTACCCTGACTTTTCTTTACGTGTTTCACCAGGCATGGGCATTTTATAAGTTAATAGGCACTCATCTAAGTCAGCTAACAATTTGGATCATGAATTTTATCAAGGAAAAGAACAACATCGAAAAATGTAGAAAAAAAAATGTCATGAAAAGTATATCAATATTTAACTAAGCATACCAGTATAAGAATTTCGATTTTGGTTTTTGTTTGCTAATAGGAAGAAAAGATCTCACAAGCGCAGCTGATCCATAGAATGAGACGAATAGCTGGAGACAATTTGTTAGCTGATGTGATCAAGTCCTGTACTAACGAGGTAAGATGTCTCTACTCACACTCTTCTTATTTCTTATCCATCACTTTTCGTTTTGCATTGTTGTCCTCAAAGAGAAGATCTCATATTTACCCACGGTTATCTATTTATGATTCGGAATATGACTGAATTTTGTGTGGTTAACTTCCCCGTTCTAGTACTGCTAATTCAGTAAGCTAATGTTCAACTAACTAAAGTAATCTGTCCTTGTGTTGTTTCTACAGACTCCTGAGGGAAGAACAAGATCATTAGCTTCGGCAGATCTGCTATAGGAGGAAGGTTTTACATGCAGCCGACAATATTTGCATATTTTTTCAGTCAATAGATTGTGATTGTAGACTAGTGATTCTGAATGCAAGGAATGAGATGGCATAAATGCCTCGGAAAATCTAAGGAAAATCTGCCACCTTTGTGAATAGGAATGAGAGAGCCGAGTTGATAGAATGTATGACTATAAACCCTTGGCTTGTTCATTAAATGTATATGAAAAAATGAAAATCGGATCACCTCTTGATTTACTTTTACGGTGAATAATTAGTTTTGCCGATTAATATAATAAAACCCTAATCTATGTGATTATGCAAGATAATAAACGCAATAATTAAACAAGAAAGCATAACACACAGATATACGTGGAAAAACCCCAAGGCGGGGCAAAAACCACGGGAGAGAAGAGAGCACTATACGCAAAATGCGAAAATAAAGAGTTTCTTACAACCACGCTATGAACTCCTTCAATATTGGCTAAGAACTTCTTTGCTGACTCCTCATGAACCACTCTAATAGATGCTCCTCCAGACTCAACTCCTCGAATCCTTGATCTACGCAAGACTCCTCCTTTAGACCAATCTCCAATCGTCTTTGAACTCCATCAAAGAACTCCAGATGATGTAGAAGATAAACAATCCACCTTGAGAGAGATTATGCGAGCATATAGATCCTAAGAACTCATTGAATCTCTCAAGGAATCAACCCACAAGCGTTTCTGTTGCTCTCACAAACATTTTTTCTCTCTCTATAGACGCTGCGACTACTAGGGTTGCTGAAAAGAATGAAACGTGCGCCTTAAATAGAATTTCTGACCTAGCATGGATCGCTTGAGCGGTCTGGTCTCTCCAAGTGGCTTGAGCGACCTATTTAACCTTGCTGTATCCCACGACGAATTCCTGTACGTATTCAATCTTCTGGCTTGCTCGAGCGGTCTCTCCAAGTGGCTCGAGCGACCTATTTAACCTTGTTGTATCTCTGAATTCCCTGTACATATTGAATCTTCAATCCAATTCGGCTAAGGCACTGATTACGAACTTGACTCCAACTCCACTGCTAAAGTAACTAACTAGCAATTACAAATGATTCCAATTACATGAAAATTTCACGGAAGTAGCCAATCCCAAATAAGGAACTTACAGTATAGTATGATTTTATCAGCCCAAGTGCAAAAACACGACTATGGTAGCCACTGGAAGTTTATTTATATATTTGGTTGATAACGATAGAGTTCGAGTAAGGTGTGCGTAAATTGGTCTGGACAGTTGATTATAAAAGAAGAGAATTTCATTATTTTTTAACAGCGATTGGTTTTGTTTTGATTCTTTAGAATATAAGGTCGTACGTATTCTTCTTATCATTAACTTTGACATGGTTGTGGAGCTTAATTTTGACATGGTTGTAGACAGAAATGGAGACGGCAAGGAAAAAAATAACTCTGGTATTATATAAAAAGAAATTCGAAAAATTTCTTATGTATTATATAGACTCGCTCCTGCGTAGTGGAATTTCTGGCTCCGTCCCTAATTGTAGAGCTGACTCAATGAAAAATCTCCAGCACTTTTTAGTCTCAAGTATAAGGACAAGTTTAATAATTAATCAAACTTAAGGACGGTGTAGGGGAGATCAGCGTGTAAACCTATTTGACTAAAGTCAACCATTGACTGACCAACCCTGGGCTGCCACGTGGTAAACAGGTCCATAAGAGACACGTTGGATCAAGCACAAATCGACATGTTGAACGAATCGACACCTCGTGGAAGAGTGAGATTAAGACACATTTATACAAGTATATATGGGGTACCCTTATCATCAGGCCCCCATATTATGAGGAATTCACTTATCGCGACCCCTAACACAATGGAACCAGTGCGATAGGAAGTTACAGTTATCAAGACTTAAGCTCGCGCCCACTATAAGGCAGGATCAGAGGGGGTCCTTTCAAAAATAACTAGGGTAATGACTTGATCCAAAAGGGGTCGGGACCATGCCTCTGCACTACAGGAGTAGGGGAGATATTAGTGGCTTGGCAGATTAAGAAGAAAAAGGATCACCGACGAGCACCGACCATGATGTGAGGGTCATCCTTGCGACTGATGAAGTCACCCACGTGGTCCTAGTATATGGAAAGAGCATGTGTCCTCATATTATGAGGAGAATATCTGTCGCCCAATGATTGGCCAAGGATCACTATAAATACATTGAACTATGTACTAGAATATACTGTAGAGGGTAATCTTAAAAAGTCATAGGCACCATTTCTAAATACATGTAATTCTAGAATTCATCATTTTGCCATTATTGATCCTTCACTTGTAGGGTAGCATTTTCCACTGACATTTCTAAAAAAATTTAGCCAGTGATAATTTTGTTTCGTCATATGTATGACTAAAGTAATTCATGCATCAAAACTCATTATCGATCCTTCACTTGTTGGGTAGTATTTACCCACTATTATTTTTAGCTGCAATAAATTTTTTTTTGGCAGGCATTGATCACTATGTGTCCCTGTTAAAAAAAAAATTAAGTACTCCTAAACATAAACTCACAAGTAAAAAGACTCCAAGAGAAAAAGATACGGATATAAAAAGAGACGATAAAAATTTGTTATCGTCCCTTGGTTTACTTATGTGAAATTCAAAGACACAAGCGGAGTGGTAGTTCATTGTAAAACGATCAAAGTACGCTCGTGCACATTGTAAAACGTTCGATAGCATTTCATATACCACAATAATAATAATAATAATAACAGAACCTATCTAGTCCCCAATCATTGAGGGTATGTGCGGGGGATAATTGGAGACAAACCTAACCCTTGGCCGAGAAGGACACTTTTAGGGAAGAGGAGCTACAGGGAAACAGTGCCCCCCCTAAACCTCCAAAAACAGAGGATCTACATCGACGTTTTGCTGCAGAACCATTCCCATAATACACTTACAATACCCTTAGATATACAAACTGATGACCAAGATATGTACCACTACAACCCTAAGTTTATCAAAACCCCTACACGTATTGACCAACATACCCCCTATAATGTAAGTTAGTTATCTTATGCTTGTTTTATTCAAATATACCAATCACACAGAAGGACACTTTGGAAGAAGGAGATAGAGATAGTTCTGACATTAGACAAAATCAAACAATAATGCATAACATATTTCCTCTTAGGCTCAGTTTGGATAGCAGTAATCTCAAGGGGGGAATGAGAATGTGATGTTTCCTACCCATGATTTAAACGTTTGGAACATGCAAGAATGAGAATGTGATGCCAGGCTATTTTTATTCCGACGTTTGGTAGAGGCAGAAATAGGAATGTGATTCATATGACATATTCAACCAGGAATAACATTCCTAGACTGGGTGGGAATCTGATCCCTCCCTTACCCCATGAAAATCTCAGATTCCTGACTCATTTATTAAGAAAAAGGAAATGTTGACTTTAATAAATTTTCAAAATAATTGTTTCCTGCGTAAGATTACTGAATTAATCCAAACATCGAAATGCAATTCCTCTAGGTATCAAATTCCTAGGATTTCAATTCCCAGTAATCATATTCCTATTCCTAACCAAGAAAATTCCCAGAAATTTGATTTCCGGTAATCATATTCCTATTCCTACTCAAGATTCTGGTCATCCAAATACAGCCTTACAGATAATTTGCTTCACAAAATTGTACAACGTACAACATTTAAGAGCTTTTTACCGAGTCCATACTTGTGGATTCACTCACAAAGTTTCTTATGTCTTTCTTTTTTTATTGGAAAATCATATCTGTCGCAGTAATGGTGAAAAAATAATGACATTTACTTCATATTTCGTGTGGACGAAGACATTAGGAGGAACCAAATTACTGTCAATGCAGTGGGGACCACTACAATGGGGACCACTTTATTGTGAGAGGAGGAAGATGTAGACCCGATATGTGAAATACTTTCCTATTACGTACATGGATGTTAAAAGTTAATGTCATGGCCAAATCAATTTCCTAAATATTTTCCTATTACGTATGGATTTGTGTTTACGTATGAGTATAACTCACATGAACATTACAAAATTGCTATCTAGAGTTTGCCAAGAAGGATTAATAAATGTGAATAAATATTTTCCTTGTACATTTGGATTTGTAATTAAATATGCTATTACTCACCCTAACGTTACAATTTTCTTTTTTGAACGGGCGAGAAAAGATAATTCGTTAATCAAAATATAACAGATACAATTTCTCCGGGGGGAGCCGGATTTGGGGTTTCCAGATCCAGACTCCTGATGACGACGACGGCGGTGGGTGATAGCGCTGTCGACTTGCTCTAGCGTTCTTTATTTTCGTGCACTTTTTTTTTGTATTTCTTTGTTGTTAGTTTTGTAGGCGCTTTTGGCCGGCCGTTACTTTTGTAGGTGGTTTTGGCCAGCGGTTTCGCGGCCGTGGTTTTTGTTTGCCGGTTTTGGCCGGTGGTTTCGCGACCGTGGTTTTTGTTTGCCGGTGGTTTTGCGACCGTGGTTTTTGTTTGCTAATTTTGGCCGGTGGTTTTGTTTGATACAATTCTTCTACCTCTTTACCAAAAAACAAAAAAATAACGGATAAAAGAGATTAAAGGAACAAGAGCAAAAAGGCCTCAAAACGAGGAGATAACATTGCTAATGAGGTTGACACCCTACCTGAACCTTACAAAATTGCCCTATAGTCATATGCTACATTTTTTGCCTAATTATTATAATTATCTTATTTGGGAAGCTAACAGATAATTTTTTAATATTATCCAAGTAAAAGTGATACGGAATCACACACAGGTATTAAGGTAATTTTAAATTGCTCGAGCCCAAGTAAAACTATAGGAATATGGTACTTCTACATGCACCTCCAAAAATTCTCACCAGAGTTACCTTGAGGCTCAGTTTGGATGACAATAATCTTAAGGGGGAATGAGAATGTGATGCCTTCTACCCATGATTCCAACGTTTGGAACAGGCAGGAACGAGAATGTGATGTCAGACATTTTTGATTCCGACGTTTGGTAGAGGCAGGAATAGGAATGTGATTCCTGATGACATATTTAAACATGAATCACATTCCTAGACTGGGTGGGAATCTGATCCCTCCCTTACCCCATGGAAATCTCAGATTCCTGGCTCATTTATTAAGAAAAAGGAAATGTTGACTTTACTAAATTCCCAAAATAATTGTTTCCTGCATAAGATTACTGAATTAATCCAAACATCGAAATGCAATTCCTCCAGGTATCAAATTCCTAGGAATTCGATTCCCAGTACTAATCATATTCCTATTCCTACCCAACAAAATTACCAGGAGTTTGATTCCCGGTAATCATATTCCTATTCATACTTAGGATTCCGGTCATCCAAACACAGCCTGAGGGCAATTTGATTAAATTCCTTAGGGACCCTCTCATCTATTCCTCTTTTCTACGAAAAACCAATAACGTTTAAAATCGTCTAGACAAACTTCCTCATCTATAACTGTTATCCACTATGACCCCTTCTGTTACATTACCGTTAGTTGGTGGGGAATTTATAAATTTTGAAGACAAAAATGCCCTTCTACAGCTATCTTTGTCTGAAAAAAATTCTAAATTCAAAACACAACCTTACTGCTTAAAAATTTGTATTTTAAAAAAATTGAAAAAGGAAAGATTTAAAAAAAAAAAATTTTAAGAACATTTTTTCGAAAACAGAAATTTGTCAAAAAAATTTATTTTTAGAAGAAAACTTTTTTCAAAATAATTTGTTTTTGGAAAAACTATTATTGAAATTTTTTTTTTCATAATTTGTTTTTTCAAAAAACTATTATGAAAAATATTTTTTTTTGAAAAACTACTTTCAAAATTTTTTTTTTTGGAAAATAGTTTGTTATAAAACTATTTTTTTAAATCTGTTCATTTTTTTACAATACTTTCCTTTTTAAAAATTGCTTCTTAAAAAAAATAATATTTTTTCATTTAAAAAAAAAGTTGGTTTCTAAAAGTGTTTTTAAAAAATTCTTTTTTCGAAATCTGTTTTTTCAAGAATGTTTTTTTTTCAAAGCTTTCTTTTTCAAATGCTTTTTTTGTTTACCGTTTTTCAATTCCTCTAATAATTATTTTCAAAATATGTTTTTAAAAAGTGGTATTTTTTTTTGAAAGAGAGAGAGAGGGTTGACAAGGGGTGAGTGTGGGTAATTTTTAGGGGGTAACATAGTCATTTTCATCTTTCCATTATCGGTGTAAGGGATTTTTTGCATTTCGCATAGATGAGGGGGTCCGTGTGGACGCTTTTAAATGTTAGGGGTTCTCCGTGGAAAAGAGACAAAGATGAGGGGGTCTCCGTGGAATTTAACAACGCAATTTCCTACATACGTTAGCTAAAGAAATACACATTTCAAAAACATTTGGAAATGTTTCTAGAAGCCGTTACAATATAGAATTGTGATAATTTCTCCATCGTTGAATGCTTATAATGGGGTCCCCACGTGATATTGCTTGAAAAATTGCCAATAGACTAGTTTGATTCTCTAGCCACAAAAGTATAAATAACCCGTTTTCTTTTGTAGTCTTACAATGTTTTTACGTCGTGTAAAGATAGAATGTTAGATCGTAAAAGACAATCTAAGCACTATCATCAATTGTCTTCTTGTGTTTTTTTTTGGCATAACATTTTCTTGCTCAAAACATGGAAATACACGACAGCGTGCGACGGAAAAAGAGCACGGCGGGAATGGAGATTCTGGGGATAAAAGATTCGGGCAAAAACAGACACGGTCACATGATGCAGAGCGCGCATCTCAACCGGCAAAAAATATTTTAGACTTACGTACTTTTGTTTTAATTAATTTGGTTTTGATGTTGGCTTTAATAATTTTGTTTTGATGTTCTGGTATAGGGTAACCTCGTAAATTAGCCTTCCTTTGTGAGGAGAAACAAGCACGGCCACGTGGTACGGAGCCCGTATCTCGGCCGTCAAAATGTATTTTGGACGGTTCAGATTTCTCCAACTCTATATCCTATTTATCTCTTCAAAATGTGGGTCGTCCAAGAGATTTTCGAATGATCGATATGCTCGCTCGGACACCACGTCGGCGGTGCTCACTCGGCACTAAAAAATACTCCCTCTGTCCCTTTTTAAGTGTGTTACCTAGGAATTCCAACTATTTTTCTTTCACATCAACTTTTACTTCTACTTTCCATTAGTTACTCTTATCAATATAATTATTCTCACTAACTTTTTAAAAATGAATCTACTTTTAAGGGCAAAATAAGAAATGTACCCACTAACTTTTCAAAATACACATTTATTAAGGGACAGCTCAAAATGAAAATGTACACACTATAAAAGGGACGGAGAGAGTATATCCTTTGTGAGAGGCATCGGGGTACTTTCCTTACACGAGTTGACAAGTATACTAGAAAAATGCACAGTGGAATCGTTTACGTCGCTGCTTCTTTTGTGAACAATACTCCGTTGAGAGAGAGAGAGAGAGAGAGAGAGAGAGAGAAGATGGAGACATCGCCAGTGGTGAACACGTACCCTCTGTCGAGCTACTCTTTCGGGACGAAGGAACCAAAGATGGAGAAAGACACTTCAGTCGCAGATCGTCTCGCTCGCATGAAACTCAAGTATTCCTCCACAAAAAAAAAAAAAAAAACAAATCAATTCATTTTTGTGAAATGGCATTCAAATCTTTCGTGCGTTTTATGAGATCTAGGGTTTTTTCTGTATGAGGTGAAGTTAGCTTTAGGCTAAGGTGTTTTCCAAATGATTTTACAAGATAAAATCTAGTTTTGATAAATCTACGTTTTTATGGGGCAGTGATAAAATCACATTAAATCTAGTTTTGATAGACTCGACCCAATGCCTTTATTTGATAAAATCTAGTTTTCCTAAAATCATTTGAGGATGTTAGATTTTATCAAGACTACATTTTATCTCATAAAATCATTTGGAAAAAGTAGAGAAAAGTATAGCATACGGAAACTTGGATGAGTTGTTTACATACGCCTCATAACTGAGATTTATTAGTGGTACTTAGGTAGGCATTGTTTGGTGATAACACTTGAAAATGGGAAACAATAATTGAGCAGAGTTCCTTCGATGGAAACCTTGATCATCAGTGGCTGTTCGTGAGAGTTGTTGCTTGCCTTTGACAATGGAGTGGATTTTGAGAAGCCAGCAAGGGGGGCTACTGTAGTTGTTACCGCAACGTAACTTTAAGAAAATTGACTTTTAGCAACTTAGGGCATCCACAGTGGGCTCTCAAAATGGCTCTAACATTTACCTAGCAATGTGATCAATTATTGCCTTCAATGAGCTCCCATACCAACTCCTAAGGGTGACTCCTAAGCTTGGCTTCTAGATCATTAGTTAAATTTAGATAGCCTTCTAGTTAATTCCAAGGGGGACCGATAGTCTTTAAATCTTCTTTTAATATGAAATTTAAAAGATAAAGGATTTTATTTGAAAAACTTGCCGTTGGAAAAATCTTTGGACAATCTCTGAAGGTAATTAATATGAAAAAAAAATCAAAAGATATATAAAGAGTTTGTTTCAAAAGCAGTGCCGATTTGAATTCCAATCCCTTTTCCATAAATATAGTTGTCTTTCGTACAATTTTGAAACATAGGTTTCAACATCACCTTTCAGGCTTTCAATGTATGGGTTCCACATTTTTTTAAATTTTTTTTCACAAAATTGAGAATAATTTGTTAGTTTGATAAATATATGCTGATCAGGTAAGGTCCGCTCAGGTGGGTATGGTCAGCTCGGCTATAGAGGTAAGATCAGCCATACCCAGCAGCATACAGAGAACATTTTAGTAAGTAATCTTATAAAGTCTTTGCAAGTGGTGGCTAGCTCATGCAGTAGAGCTCTTGGATGCCCCACACTGCATTCCGGGATCAAGTCTCATTCCCCCTTCCCCCATGTAATAGATTAGGAATGACGAATGACAAAAAAAAAAAAAAAAATCTTATCAAGTCTTTGAGTCCCAAAGGACTCAACTCCTAATTAATAGAGATATATCACATCAAGTGGCTTATCCTTTAGAATTCCAATGACTTAGGCTGAATCAGATTAGGATTAATAGACCTAACGCAACAAGGATAAGAGCAAGCCCAATAGCCTCCCCAAATCCCTATTTTAGGGAGCCAAATCCCAAAACCAAGCCCCAAGAGACTCCCTAAACCCCTCCCTAAAATAACTTTTGCTACATTGCCTCCCTAAAATCCCCCCCATTTGAGGAGGCACTGTTCACTACCCACCCCTTATTTAATTCTCTCTGTCTTCCTCCCCCATGTTCTCTCTCTCTCTCTCTTATTATTTAATTAAATAGAGAGGGTAATAGGGAGGAATTGTTGGAGATGTGGATTGGTAAAATGAAAAATGTGCACTGTTCACTACTTTTTGTAGAGAAAAATTTAGGAAGTTTGCTGGGCTTGCTTTAAGAGCATTGGTCCAACTAGCAAGGAGCTAAGGCTCCTATTCCTAAAAGGATGCAACCACCACAGATGCCTATATAAGTTGCCTCTCATACCAATAACAGGGGATATTGCTCTAGTATCCCTAATTACTGAGTAATATTCTCTCTCTTTACACATCCACTGACTTAGACATCGAAGGCTAGTTGGGTAACACCACACCGGTGTCCTTGGTCTTACTCGCACCTTTTTCCCATTCCCAATACGCCATCTAAGCCCTTGCTTTATTACCTCCCCCCCATTCAAATATGCTCTGCTAGGTCCATGATGGATGCGAACCAGCCTCCACGAAAAAGCAATTGGAAAAATATGTAGTACTTGATGCTGGAATATTGTGGGTATTTTGCTCACCAATGGATAGTCAGTTCTTCTTTTCAGTTTTGTATGAGTTTGGTTGGAATGAGATTATGGTTATTGATAGTGTTCGAGACAGGTTGCAACGTGTAATGAACACCACATTAAAATGCGATAAAACCCCCCTAAAACATATCATTCGTCAAACATAGCCTTCCAAATATGCTATTACAAACTATATCTAACATAGCAGATAAAAAATGCGTGAAAAACTGTACTTAACATAGCATGCCAGGAACACTATGAAAAAGAATACCAAAAATAGCCTTCAAAAAAAGCTATGGAAAGTACATCAAACATAACGGTCAAAACAAGCTATGAAATGTCCCAACTTTTTTATAACAGGGCATAAAACTGGGTTCTAAAGAAAGCTATCTATATCCTTTTATAGAGTTTTTTGGCTGCTATCAAAAGTGTTTTTTGTTGTAGTGCTGGCAGACATATGAGCAGTGATGATGTACGTTTAAAACTAGAGGAGCATTTTTTGGAATGTAGAACTATAGTTATGGGGATTGGGCTGTTCATTTATGCTTTTACCCAACAAGTTGGGCTACTTATTATACTTTTATACAAGCATTGGGCTTTGTTAAAAAAGCAAAGACTCAAAAGTATATTTAGAGGAAATTTATTTTTCCTCATCAATTTTCATTTGAGGCTTCGGGACTGGGGAAATTGGGTGTTTAATTCTATTGGGAAAGCTTGAGTTCTCAACTCAAGCTTTGTAAGAAACGACATCTTTCATACTCAGTAGAGTCCAAAAACTTATTTCTAGTACTTGAATTTATATTTCGGCACCAAATATAAAAATAAATCTTGATTCTGCGACACTGCTCTAATACACCAAACTTAGGTTTAATCCTTACTAGCAACAACTAATAACTAACACTTCATAAAAAAAGGGGGCCGTACTTTTGGATAAATGGAGAATAGCGAAATTGGAAATTACACACAAAGGTAAGCAATATGGTGTGCCCCTTACATCCAAGAACTACTATTCTTAAAGATTAATGTACAAGGGTGGACATAGGGGGTGCAAAGGGGGTGTTTGGCCCCTGCACTTTTTTGTACACTTTTAAGTTTTTTAAAAAAAAATTACTGATGAGAGGTCCCTGCAAATTAGGTGAAATTTGCAATCCTGCTTCCACCATTGTTAATGTACCTTACAAAATTGTGCAAACATATTTAAAAGTTTTTGACCGGGTCCCATGCTTGTGGACTCACTAGTTTGGTATCTAATGTCTGTGTGACTGTGTTACACCAAATTTGAATTTAAATGGCACTAATGATTCACCATTATTGTGACAGACATAACATGAGACACAAACTTGCGAGTGTCAAGGTTGGTCATTTACTTCTTTTCTTTTGGTACAAGTTGTATACTTCTTCTCGTCTTTGCTTTGTAGTGTATTATTTGTTTTCATCTTAGGAAAATTAAAAAATGCTAATAAGTATTTTCCAAGTATAGATGTATTTATAATTACGAATTACTTACATTAATTCAAGGTCAAAATTGATTTCTAGAGTTTAATGTATATATATTTTACTTCTATTTATCATAACTCTCGATTTGGGAAAGCTTACAAGAAATGATTTATTATTGTCCAAGTACAGGTGGTACATAATCCCACAGAGGGAATAAAGTAATTTCATATTTCTCAAGTATATAGATTTACTATTCATTTTAGGAAAAATTATAGGTGACAATAAATTTTTGCCAAGTACAGGTAGATTTTTACATACACCTGGTTATTTCTCATTTTCCGTGTATTATTATTCTCAATTTGCTACAATTAGTAGTAATTTATGATTGTTTAAGTAAGGCTGTATTCATTGATATGAAGGCGCTAATATAATTTCAAATTGCTCAACCCAAGTACTGATAGATTTTTATCACCTTTACTTGGACAATATTAAATGCAAATGCGGATTATTATTTTCCAAGTATAGGTGGATTTGTGTAAATGCAATGAATTGTTTCCAATTACAGGTGGATTCACCTAGGTGGATCGTCTCCGGTCCATGAAAATGAACTGAATGGTCTAATTTGCCAGTTTTTGGTTTATCTTTTGGCTCCCCCAAATTGTTCACTTTTTAGAATTATTTGAGAAAATTGACCATGCTGAATATTGCATTGATCGCATAATGGTTAATATGAGTTCAAAATGCATTTATCTTAACACTAGCTAAGTTGAATTGTCTTAATATTTACGGGGAAAAACCTAAAACCTTAAGTATGTTGATGAAACTTATACTAGGTAAACAAAGGAGTTGGTGAGATCAATCTGGTGGGAGAATATGTATGATTACTTAGAAGTCGACTCTGATGGCTCAGCGGGGCGCCTTATTTGCATTTGGAATCCGACAGTTTTTAATTTGGTTGGGGCTTGCTGTACTGAGAACTTTATTCTCCTCTCAGGTACCGTCAATCATAATTTTCCCTGTAATTTGGTTAACATTTATGGTCCTTGTGTCAAAGTTCATAGGATGAAAGTTTGGAAAAGTCTGCTAGAGTTATATCATATTTTTGTGGACCCTTGGTGTATTGGAGGATACCTCAATGAAATTAGAACAATCAGTGAAAGACAAAGTGTTCCAGAAGAGATGTGGGCATGAATTATCTAAATAAGTTCATTGATGATATGGAACTGGTTGATTTTCAAATGCTTGGGAGAGAATTCACTTTGTCTAATTCACAAGAGGGGGTAAAATGGAGCAGGATTGATAGATTTCTTGCTCATCCTTAATGTTTGGATAAATTCAAGTTTAAAATCTGGGGCCTACCAAGAACAATTTCAGATCACTGCCCAATTTTGTTAATGGAAGATGTCAGAGACTGGGGTTCAAAACCATTCAGGTTCTTTAATTTTGGCTCTCTCACCCAAATTGCATTAAGGTATTGGAACATGCTTGGATGGGTACTCAAGAAGGGGATTGGGCTGCCTTTAGAATTTCCAAAAAACTAAAGGCAATTAAAGAAGCTATAAAAATTTGGAGTAAAGAGGAGTTTGGTTCATTTGAATCAAGATTGGATCCGGTGGAAGAAAAGCATCATGCCTTAGATTTAAAAGCTGAAGCTGGTACACTTCAACAGGAGGAAAGGAACACAAGAAGAAGTCTGAAAAGTGATATGTGGAAGCTAGAAAGGAGTCTAGAGAGAATGTCGGTTCAAAAGTCCTGAATACAATGGCATTTGTAGGTTACTAGAGGTATCACTTCTTCATCCATTGCATTAATCCCTAAGGGTGATAATCCCATTCACTTTTCTCATTTTAGACCCATCAGTCTTATTGGGTGCATGTACAAAGTCCTAGCTAAGGTCCTTGCAGCTAGACTCAAGAGCACTATACCTTCTGTGGAGGGGAAGGTTCAATCAGCTTTCACTAGTGGAAGGAATATTCAGGACAGTATCCTCATTGCAAACGAAATCTTGGATGGTTGGAAGAGAAAAGGTTCAAAAGGTCTAATCATTAAGCTTGACTTTGAGAAAGCTTTTGACAACTTAAATTGGAATTTTTTGTTTAGAATGATGCATCTGATGGGTTATCCTCATAAATGGATTGGTTGGATCAGAAAATGTTTGTCTACTGCTTGGATTTCTGTTTTGGTCAATGGAGCTGCAACCCTTAGTTGCATGAAGCGGGAGCGGGTGCGGGGGCAGGGGAGCGAATGATCATAGAAGTGTGGGAGCACATCGGGAGAAAAATTAATTAAATATTTTTATATCTTTTAATATAGTTAAATGTCAAAAAGAAAATATTATTCTACCTCTTAGATTGCAAAATATAAAATTGTTTATTCTTTTTATATGATATTTCAACTGTTCTCCATATCTTAGTTGCACGAAGCCGGGGCAGGAGCGGAATAGGGGGAGAAGGATATGGAGTTCCTCTTTCAGGAGGGTGAGCCTTTAGGAATAATACATAAAAATATAAATATGTAATGCAAGTAAATATTAATATGTGTCATTCGTGTCCATTGCAAAGATTGTCTTAGTAACTAAGTTTTGACCAAGTAATATTATGGGTTATAAAAAGTAATTGAGCAAATTTTAAGTTAATATTTTTCTAATATCATATCATTACTTTGCCTTTTCTCTTGCTTCGTATCTTTTGTTTTTGTTTCTTTTAGGATTTGTATGCTAAGAGATTCTATCCTAGTTGGCAGCGAGTTCCTTTCTCAATGGGAGCGAGGTTCTGGGAGAGTCTTGACTTGGGAGCAGGAGCGAGATTCTGAGGTGGATTTGCCACCCACATAGGAGGTTCCTGCAACTAAGCTCCAACCAAGCAATTCAAGATGCACAAGGGTATAAGACAAAGTGATCCCCTCGCTCCAGTTCTCTTTATTATTGCTGCTGAAGGATTGAATAGATTGTTCTTGGAAGCAATTGAGCAACGGAAGCTTAAAGGCATTGGTGTATTAGAAGGAGGTCCAATCATTACCCATCTTCATTTCGCTGATGACACCATTATTTTCTGCAATGCATCCATGGAGGAAGTTGAAATCATCAAAATCCTACTAAAAAGGTTTGAAGTTATGTCTGGTTTAAGAATCAATTTTCACAAAAGCTTGGTGTGTGGTGTGGGCATTAATCAGGTTGAACTTAGTGTTTTTGCTAAGGCCCTCAGATGTCACCCTCAAATGTTGCCAATTAAGTACCTGGGGATGCCTTTGTGTGCAAGCCCAAGACTTGTTTCAACCTGGAAACCTGTTATTGATAAAGTTAAATCCAGATTATCATCTTGGAAGAGAAGAAACACATCTTTTGGAGGGAGGTTAACACAAATCAAATCATTGTTCAGCAACTTACCCATCTACTACATGTCAATTTTCAAAATTCCTGAGAAAGTTGCAAATACCATTGAGAGCATTCAAGCAAATTTCTTGTGGGGAGGGTCAGATCTTAAGAAAAAGATACATATGGTTAGCTGGACAAAGACGATGCAAAACAAGGAACATGGTGGCTTGGGAATCAAAGGTTTGAGAGAAATGAATGAAGCTTTGTGACTTAAGTGGTGGTGGGGATACGGAATTGAAAAGGATGCTTTATGGAGAAGGCTCATTTGCTCTAAATACGACGTGGGGGATCAAAACTGGCTTCCATTCACGGAGATTAATAGGAAGGTCTCAATCATATGGAGGGATATTCTTTTGGTACGATTTTGAAAACCTCTGCAGTTTTCTTATTTCTTGGACAACATTAGATTCAAGATTGGAGATGGCACATAAATTTCTCTCTGGCAAGATGCCTGGATATACGGGAAAAAGCTTTCTGATTTGTTTTCAAGGCATTGTGCAAATGAGGGAGGAATCATTGGCTGTGGTTCTCAATAGAAGGAATGAGAACTTTATATGGGATTTTCAACTTAGAAGAAGATTATTTGTGTGGGAAGATGCAGAGTTGCAGGCTGTGACCAATCTGTTGGATAATTTAAATCCTAACTCAATAATGGGGGTATCAGATAAGGTGGGTATGGAAAGCATCCTCAAGCTCTTATTCTGTTCAATCTATGTACACATTGCTTTTACATGATGTAGTGCCTTATGCTTCTGACAGCAAGGTACTTAAATTGATTTGGAATAATGTTGCACCTTACAGAATACAATGCTTTGGTTGGATGGTTCAGTTAGGAAGGATTATAACTGCTGACTATTTATTGGGCTTAGGCATTATCACTGATGTTGAACATGCTTTATGTAAATTTTGTGGGGAAGAAGTAGAATCATCACTCATTTCTGCTATGCCCTCCTTCTTGGTTTGTCTGGACTAAAATTCTGAATTGGTGGGGTGCTAAATGGGTAACTCCATATTCCATGTCTCTCTTTCTTCAATGGTGGTCAAGTTGGACAATAAAAAAGAAGAAGAAACGTATATGGGACTGCATTCCAGTTGTAGTCTTATGGTCAATGTGGAAGATGAGAAATGAGTGGGTGTTCCAATACAAAAGGCTTAACTGGATTGAGTTGGTGGATCTGATTAAGATTCGTATTGCCTTATGGGTAAAAGCTTCATGGGAGTCCAACTCATATTCAATCAATGATTTCATTTACAAGTTGGATAGTGTTTTGGAAGCTCTTTAAGTTTCCATACACTGTTCGTGTTTAAAGGTTGGAAGCTCATTAAGTTTCCATACACTGTTCCTGTTTAAAGGTTGGGTCTCTTGGTTTTTTTGTCTTTGTGTTTTGGTGCTTTTTGTTTCCTCATGGTGGTTGGGGAAGGTCTTATTACTCTTCGTCTTTTGGGTTAGTCTTATTGGGTTTCGGATCGTCAGTTGTCTGTTGTCTGTTTTCTGAGGTTCAAAGTCTGGATTTTTTTGTTTTTTGGGACCGCGTTTTGGGGTATTTTATCCATCTTGTGTTTTGGAATTGTGTTTTGGGAATTGGTCGATTGGGTTGTCTTGAGGTCTCTTTTGTGGCTGTGTGGGTTTATTCTCTGCTGTGTAATCTGCAATTTCCTAACATATTCAGACTGCTTGCTGCTTGCTGATAGCACACAGTTACGGATCATGTAACTGCCTGAGATTCTTACTGCAATAAAGGATTGTTTGACGCTGAAGTTTTTCATCCTCACACTGGGATCCCTCTGTTTAAATTCAAGTGGAACTTTCTTTCATTGAGGATCATAGCTGCTGGTTTTTCAAGATGACATGGGGCTAGTCACTTACCTCTGTTACTGATTGTCACTCTTAACTCTGCTACTGGGATGTTTCTCTTTATTTTTCTGATGTTCTGGAACTATATTTTTCGGTTGATTACTCATCAACCTTTGTTATCTCCTTTTTGGACCCTCGCCGTCATATGATTCTCGTGGTTTGGGGTGCCAACCTAGTTGGTATGTTATTCCTCGATGTGATGCCTTCTGCGCTTGGTTTCCTTTAATCTCTTTTGGCGCACCTAGAGAGCACCCTGAAAATCGCACAAAAAGAAAAATTCCTTTATTTTGGGCGCACAAAAAGACACCAAAAATATCATCTGAAAACTACGTCGTTTTGAGTCCAAGGCTGAATAGAACCCGTTTTTTTCCATTATGAATTCCAGAAAAACAGGGGCAACTAAACTAAATTAGTTTTTTAAAAGTTTCATCTCCTCCAAATCATTTGTGAATCTCAAATTTATGAAGTGTAATAATAATAAAAAACATGAGTTTAAGAGGCAAAAAGCAAAATTCCTTTATTTTTTGGTTTCCAAGAACATTCAGTAGATCCGTACAGTATGAACATGCAGCAGAATGCTAACCAAACTATTAAAATGGGAAAGAAGATTGGTATTCCAATGACAAATGCAAGTTAATATATTACTTAGGAGTTCAAATATTCTTCTTATCCCACCATAACACCAGTTCATATTAAAAAAAAAACGAAACCAACCAAGGCTATATAAATCCAAAAAATTACAGCAAAGGTTTTCTAAACTCCAAGCAAATGCACTTCAATTTTGTTTCGGGTATCCCGGATAAGGTAAGATTTCAAGAAACGACGCTTCATCCAAGAATGAGTTGATCTTCTTTTCCCTTTTGGCACCCTCTCTCTTCAGTCGACAGTGGTGGGGTGAACAAGGGTTAGGTGTGAAAGCCCTATTTTGCTGTTCTCCTAGGAGGTTTCAAAACGATGCAGTTTAGAGATAAATTTTTTGGTGTCTTTTTGTGCGCCCAAAACGATTTCATTTTTTGCGATTTTCAGGGTTCTAGGAGGTGATCACTAGCATCCCCAGATCCTCGATTTTGTGGAACAGGAAAATCTTGTGTTTCTTTTGTATAGCTAGTTTCCAGCCGTATCTAAATTTTTATGTGTATCCACGAATCTCCTATTGTCAAGCTTGAGGTGCCCGACCATTAGATATACATGTTTTTCTAATTTAATAATTTACGATTATATATTATTTGATTGGTCAATAATGGAGACACATATGTCCACTTATTACTCCCAATATCTACTTCTCTTAACGATAATTTACTTCACAAAATTGCACAAAATGGATTCACTCACAAGTTTCTTATGTCATTTTTTTATTGCAAAAATCATGTCTCTCGCATTAATGGTGAATAAATAATGTCATTTACTTCAAGTTTCGTGTGGACGAAGACATTGGATAGGAACCAAATCACTGTCAATGTAGCAGGGATCACTACATTGGCGACCATGCATTGTGAGAGAAGGAAGGTGTAAACCCATTACATTAAATACTTTCACATTATGCACATTAACGTTAAAAGTTAATGTCTAGAGCTGGCCAAAATCAATTTCCTTAATGTTTTCCTATTACGTGTGGATTTGTGATTAAATTCATGTGTAACTCAGCTCCTGATTAATAGAGATTCACATCAAGATAAGCCCAAGGGGCTTAAGTGGCTTATCCTTTAGAATTCCAATGACTTGAGGAGACTAAATCCGATTAGGATTAATAGACCTAACGCAACAAGGAACTAAGAGGATTGGTCCAACTAGCAAGGAGCTAAGGCTCCTATTCCTAAAAGGATGCAACCACCACAGATGCCTATATAAGTCGCCTCTCATACCTATAACAGGGGACATTGCTCCAGTATCCCTAATTACGTGAGTAATATTCTCTCTCTTTACACATCCACTGACTTAGACATCGGAGGCTGGTTGGGTAACACCGCACCGGTGCCCCTGGTCTTACTCACACCTTTTTCCCATTCCCAATATGCCATCTAAGCCTTTGCATTAATAACTCAACACACGTAAACAGAACAACCCCCCGAACAC
>JAXBDA010001304.1:0-57307 GCA_036023075.1 Gaultheria prostrata
TTTTGTGGATTTTGCAGGCCTTTATTTATTTATTTATGTGGTGCTATTAGAGGGTAATCTATTAGCTGCGTCTGTTAATTGTTTTAAGTCTAGGATCTTCCTATGGATTCCCACGAGGGCAATGGGGCAGTAAACAGCAAAGGAAACGGTGCATCAGAATCTTTGCCACCGCCACCACCTTTTCCAGCACATGTTGTTCCATTGAAAGTAGAAACAGAGCAAGTTCTTGAACCTCCTGCCAAGAGAAAGGTCGTGCAGGAAGGTCGTGTGCATACCTATAGCGAGACGTGGGTTGGGATCCAAGGGGAATAACATCCCCTCCTTACCAAGCACTTCAAAGTCAATGTCTCCAATGTTAATGGGTATTTCTTCCATTATAGTATATATTTTCTATACTTAACTTTCTTATACTAATTCATCTCACTTTCTGAAATATGATGGAACCTGCAATCTATAGTCCTAGTTCACTTATTTGTGTGATGATAATTCTTTCCTCTGAAACAGGTTGCGCTTTTTTATGAAGATGGTCGCCCTATAGATGGAAAGGGGGTTGGGAGGAAGGTGATTGGCAGAGCCCACAAGACCTACGACACCGAGCTAGCAGGAAAGGACTTCGCGGACGATGGGGAGAAGAGCTTGTTTACCCTGGGTCCTCTTTTTTTGGGGGGGTCCTCTTCCGAGGAACAAGCTTGAATTCACGGTTGTACTCGAGGATATTGTATCTAACAGGTATGGTGAGAAGACCTTTTTTAGGACTCTTTCCATGTTGGTATTATTATCTTTTCTGGTAATGTATTTTTTCCCCTCTTATTGATTTTACCCATTTGTATTTCCAGGAATACCAACATCTTCACAAGCAAAGAAAGAGATAAACTAACGATTTCAGTATCGTACCGTCCGACCCGATCCTGGTATTGTTAGCTACCCTACCGAAGAGGAGGGCGCTGGTTAACAGTAATTGAAGTCCTGGAAGCCCGAACGATGACCGAAAAAGGCAACGGAGACCATCCAACTCCAAGACCTTTAAAGTGGAGATCAGCTTTGCTGCGAAGATTCTGATGCAATCCATAGCAAATCTTCAAAAGATGGCCCCCAATATACATTTGGGTGGCATAGAATTCTCATTTTTACTCCGAAGTTACATTTATTTGTAGGGTCTTTGTTGCCTCGGAGGGCACTGTGGGTCAAAATCGTGTATCTGACTTAAGTGAAGGCTTTTGCTCCGGGAGGTGAGGACGAATGCTGGCTTCTTCAACTCTCGGTAATGCTCCTAACTTCCCCCTTGACCTAGCTACTATTGAAGCTCCGTGGAGGGGATTCAACAAGGTAGAGATCCAACCATATGTACTTACTGCAGTTTGGAAATCCATGTTGTATATGTTTCATAGTTTTTGTTCATTTTCTCCATTGCACGCGAAGCTAGGGCGCATTTATATTGATGATGTTCCTTTTCTGTGTTTAACAACAATAATGGTACCGTGTAACCCCTAATCGATAGGGGTATAGAACATTGATCGGTCACCATGTGATACGTGAGAAGGATTATCTGTTATTCTTTTAGAATTCGTTGAGGGAAAGGAAAATGGACGAAATCTTGTAGGAAAAGAAAATGAACTGAAGGATGTTCTGTTCGGCGAGCTTCTAACCCATGCCCGGCAATATAACCGTGGCAGCGTTGAAGCAGTATCGAGGGGCATTCGTAATTGTCTAACGATCATTCTTGGTCATGATTTGAGTGGCATGGAAATCGAATTTGATTCAGAAGTTGCGGTGAATCTGATCATACGGGGAGAGCCTCCCAACTCCGCTATGAAGCTCTTGGTAATGAAATGTAAGGCAATGATTGATGTCTGTAGCAAAATGTACCATTGCGCTTACCCTCAGGGAAGGAAACTGTGTAGTTGACGCTCTTGCTAAGATGGGAACTGATCAAGACTTGAAGCTTGTCACTCTAGTGACTGCACCGGACGAGGTCCCGGACATGCTTGGCGATCTTGTGGCAGGAGCGGCTTTGGTTGCCCGTTAAAGCATTTTCCTTCTGTTCATTTCATTCAATGAATCTCGGAACACAAATTCAAGAGCAATTGCAAAACTGAACAAGCAATGGGAACAATAGCAGAGATGGTAAAATAATAATAATAATAATTAAGTGCAAACAATTAAATTCCGAAATTCAAGCATACTGGCAATATCTCAAAATAAAAATACAAGAAAAACAGATAAATCTTTAGAGAGAGAGAGAAAGAAGCAGATTGTTGAGGATAGAGAAGCAGAATTGGAGCTACAGGACTTTGAGTTCTTCTCCACTTCAAAAGGTGGGATTTTTGGAAAATTAATTCAACGTTCCTTGCATCTGTAACCTGCAAGGTTTTTTTATAAATTACGTCGTTTTGGGTTTCAAATCCGATTTTTTCAATTATTATCTATATTTCTCTCTCATTATTATCTCTATTTTTAATTATTATTCTCATTTCTCTTTCTATCTATTTCCGATCATTATTCTCATTTGTTTCTTACTCCCTCTGTCCCAATTTAATAGTCCTTTTTAGGAATTTCAACTAATGAGGGGAACATAATCATAGCACCTATCATACTTTTTCTTTCATCCAATCCTTCAAAACACCATCATTAAATGTACTTACTCTAAAAAGAAAGGGTAAAAGTGAAATTTCATTAGCTATTGCCCCTTAGTTTTGAATTGGGACAAAAAAATTAGGACAACGAAAAATAGCGTTTGGAACTAAAGATTGGGAACGATGGGAGTAGATAATAATTCAATAATATGAGACATTCACTTTGAAGATAAGGTTAAAACATGAATTGTCAAAACCTCGTCTTTTTAAGCCAAATTTTAGTTGTAAGAACCGTCGGGAAAGTGCAAGGCTGTTTTCTTCGAATTTGGGGTACCCGTAGTGACCCAAGTCACTACATCGCCGTAGTGATCTCAATTGTGGGCCCTCTGCGATCAATATTTGGGATCGAAACCGTACAATTTGTCGGGAATGTTGAGCAGATCATTCATGTAAAAAATCAAATTAATTGAATATTGGTAACTCTATGTTCGGATACTATTTACATGGATGACTAATATCATTTGGAGAATACATTGTAAGACAAATTTGGCTCAATTGTGTGTCTACCAATCTTCGATGATCATAATCTTTTGCATGCATAATGTGCTCAACATTTCTAAAATAATAAACAGTTCCGATCCAAAATGAAAATTTCAGAGGACTCACAATTGAGATCACTACGGGGATGTAGTGACTTAGCTCACTACAGGAACCTCATGTCCGCTTTCTTCCTTTCTAGATAATATAATGTACATGCTCCGTTCCAAAAATTTTGTCCGGTCCATAAAATGAGAACGTAAAAATAATACAAAATTTTCATTAAAAATTCAATATTCTTTTAATAGCTTACTAGATATCAGCGAGTACTTTTAATTTATGAAAAAAGTTTAACAAATTTTCTTTTAAAAGACTTATTATATCTAGGTCCTCGTTTTGCTGACTGTATAAAAAAATTGGGACAGAGAGGGAGTAATAATATGAGACATTCACATTGAAGATAAGGTTAAATGAATAATGTAAAAAAAAATTGACAAAAAAAAGAGAATAATGTAAAAAATCATGTTAATCAAATAAAGATTTTTTTTCCACGGAATCAAATAAAAATTAGTATTTGATCTTAATGATTTTGTGATTAACTTCTACTTATGATCCGAAAAGAGGGGATTTTTTTTTTATCCGGCAAAGAGGGGGTTTGCGCATAGCAAATCCGCACTGTCCATCCTGAGATTCCGGATTGGGATGGTGTTGTTCCTTAAGGAACAGCATGCATGCTGACCCCATCCAAGCCGTCCATGCTCGGCGATCAATGACCCAGATCTGTTAGGATTTAAACAGATCTGCACCGTCCATTACCGAATTGATCTGAGCCGTTGATCTCCGAGCGCGGATGGCTCGGATGGGGCAGCATGCATGCTATCCCTTGAAGGAAAGCACGCGCCCCTGGGTCCCTGAGATTCAATAGTTCGGATTTATGTACTCTCTCTCTCCTCATTAAAAGCATCTAGGAATTATAAATAAAAAAAGTCACACAATATCCGAGCTGTTGAATCTCGAGATGGGCGGCGGGAATTTGCTCAGTGCAAATCCCTTCTTTGTGGATCATCCATACATAAGTTAATCTCAATTATTTTATTTTATGTTTTCTTAAAATGGGTGCGGCTACACTAAAACCATCAAACCCGTCTCCATTCCCTTGGAAACAACGTCAAACTCGTGTTTGCAAAGTTTTTTTTTTTTTTCATTCATCATTTCCAATCTAATACATGGGGATAGGAGAATGGAATTCCGTCCCGATACAATGTGGAGATCTTAGAGTTCTACATCCCTAACTGTGCGTCTCTGCCGCGTGAGCTAGCCACACCTGAATGCTTCTAAAAGAGCAAATAACGCTTTTCTGGGCCTCTGGCCTTCTTTGCAAACGCGAGTTTTGACAAAACTCCGTGCGACTTCTGAGAAGGTACTTTCTTCCCTACTCTAGGGCCTGTAACCCAGAATCGAAAGAGGCTTGAAACTCAGAGAGACTGATGGGGAAGTTTCTGAGGGTGGTTGCCCCTCTCTCTGTACGCAAATCAAGCCGATGATTTCATCTCCCAAATCAACAACAGCCCTTTGGGTGTGTGTGTGCGTCTGATTCAGATTTCTGATCTTGATCTGCAGTACTACTCCGTCTGTTATCAGTATGCAGCTAGCTAGCTATCTATCTTTCCATGTATGTACGTACATACTACATGCATGCATCTATGTATGTGGATGGCAAATTCAGTATCATCAACCCAACCCAAACCAATCCATCCCAAAATTAGAGGCTGTGATGATAAATTTTTCTGGGTTCAAATCAGGCATTGAGGGCCGACCCGTTTCGTGGCAGGGCAACCCGGAGAGCCACGGAGACGATCTCTCTCTCTAACTGTGGTTGCAGCCATGGCGGAGTCACTTCGTCGCCTGATTAGTCACAGACCTGAGCCTTCATATACATTACAATGGTAATAGATGAGCAAATACTCTCTCTGTCTCCATCCCTTTTAGGTGTGTTCTTCGTAAATCACATCAACTTTACCTCGACTTTACAAATTTCACATCAACTTTTACGTCTACTTTTCAAAATTATAGGTATGGAGTATGTACAATTTGGTTTGTGACCTGTTTGGTTCGCATTTCCTAATCTTTTCCTGTTATGCTGCTGCTGCTGCTGTTGTTGCTAAATACAGAAACCATCGCTGAATGACCAAGTATAGGAGGCTGTGATGATATTTTTCTTGAGTTCATATGTTGAGAAGATTTGACCCATTTATTGGCGGGGCAACTGATGTTGCAGCCATGGTGGGAAAACCCTTCTCTTCTGCAATCAAAACACAGATCTGAGCCTCGCTTTTTCCATAAATTTATCCACACACGACATTGGAGCCTCTTATACTGAGACGATGATTGAAATGGTGTGCATTTAGAAGCTCTCAAAACAGCTCTGGAAAACATTTTTGAAAGCAACAACCAAACATGGCCTGAGCCTTGTTCGATTGAAGATTAAGATTTTGGGCTGATTCTGATTCTGATCGATTAGCAATTTAGGGCTGATGAGGCTAATAAGCGGAGAGAAGGGATGTTTCTCAGGGTGGTTGCCCCTCTCTGTTGAAAAGATTATCTTGATCGCTGAATCAGATCATCAAAGCCTATGATTTCACTCGCATCTACAAATCAACAGCCCTTTGCGTGTGTATGTATGTATGTGTGTGTGTATGTATATATCTGGGTGTGTGTGTTGCTTGGTAGGATTTGGTTTTTGATCAAACCAAATCTTGCTTCTGTACCTTTTTCCATCTTCTTCTGCTGTTGCTGCTGCTGCTGCAGTAAAGATATATGGATGAGCTAAAAAAAAGAAAGAAAGATGATATATGGACGCAGAGAGAGATTGAGGACAAGAACCAATGAATAATTGAGGAATTGAACTCATTGAATGAGGCTCTAATGGAGAGAAGGGACGTTTCTAAGGGTGGTTGCCCCTCTCTGTTATTTGATGATCACTATCCAAAAATAGGATCACCAAAGCCTATGATTTATGGTCAATCAATAGCCCTTTGGGTACTTTGAAACGTGTTTGTGTGTGTGTAGTGGTGGTGATGATGATGATGATGATGAGGAGGAGAGTGACTACTTGGTATCCAGCACCAGGGTGTGAGTCGAACCGTAGATATGGGAGATAAAGCCGTAGATATGGGAGATAAAGAACCCTGATCGCTGAATATTTTTTCATATCAAAGTGGCTGTGATGATATGCCTCTTGAGTACATGTATGGAGGAATTGGGACCCAATTTCATGGCGGGGCAAGCCTGAGTGCCTGTTGGATAGAGATTGGTGCTCTCTCAATGGGGCCACTGTTATTTGCAGCCATGGTGGGAATGTCCTTTTCTCCTCTTATCCAAATACAGATCTGAGCCTCACCTTTCTCTTCTCACTTCTATTTTTTTGTGTGGGTGTGTTTTTTGTTTCCATTTCAGTGATCGGATATAACTGGAGGGCAGTATATCAAACTACACACGAGGTTTTGCAAAACGACAAAACTCGTGTTTGCAAAGAAGGCGCCAAGGTTCTAAAACCCCCTAGGCGCTCCCAGGGCGGCCAGGCACCTTCTAGCTTCCAGGGCTGAGTACTCAGCGCCTACTTGGGCAATTAGTCAGGCTAGTCGGTCTAGTTGGCGAGGGGCTTTCTAGCACCTAGGCAGTGAGTACTCGGCCTTCCAGACCTTCTTTTAGAACCCTGAGCGCTATTTGCTTCCCTACTCTAGGGCCTGCAACCCAAAATCGAAAGAGGCTTGAAACTTAGAGAGAGATGGGGAAGTTTCTGAGGGTGGTTGCCCCTCTCTCTGTACACAAATCAAGCCGATGATTTCATCTCCCAAATCAACAACCCTTTGGGTGTGTGCGCGTCTGATTCAGATTGCTGATCTTGATCTGTAGTAGTACTCTGTCAGTCTGTCTGTTATCAGTAGGCAGTTATCTATCTATCTTTCTATATATGTACATACACATGCATCAATGTATGTGGATGACAGGGAAGTTCTGTATCATCAACCTAACCCATCCCAAAAGAGGCTGTGATGATAAATTTTTCTGGATTCAAATCAGGCATTGAGGTCCGACCGTCTCGTGGCAGGGCAACCCGGAGAGCCACGGAGACAAACTCTCTCTCTCTCTCTCTCATTAGATAACTGTGGTTGCAGCCATGGCGGTGTCACTTCGTCGCCTGATTAGTCACAGACCTGAGCCTTCATATACATTACAATGGTATATGTATATATGTGTGTGTGTGTACAGATGATGGATCTGTGTAGGAAACTTTAGGGCTCCATTCCGGGAGAGTGTAGTTTGGGTAGGAATATTACTACCTGTTGATCTTAGATAGGAAAATCGATGATTCTGCTATGAGTTTTATTTGATTTTTCAACTCAATTATTAGCCATATAGAAGCATAGCAGATGTGGTGGTCAAAGCATGGGACCTCAGAGGTTTGCTCACCTAGTTCTATTAACTCTTTTAGGGCTAGTTCATGCGGCTTTAATCGTTCCACTAGCATGCGACTTAGTCGGTCCTCCAGTAGTGGTAGGTGGGGTTGCACAGAAGTTGGCTCGAACATCTGAGTTATCGAGAAATGAGTATGTGCTTTGAAAATGCTCTTATGGTTCTTTGGAAATGCTCTAAAGAAAGTTTTGTGCAAATAGAAGCACCCTAAAGAATATCTGGAAAGAACTCAAGAGAATGAGGCTAATGAGCAGAGAGAAGGGATCAAGGGATGTTTCTAAGGGGGGTTGCCCCTCTCTGTACCTAGATGATCTTGGTCATCTCTTACTCAAATCGCCAATAATTTTAGTTACTTCATAAAATATCAACCACGCTTTGTATACATAGGTGTATGATATGCATGTGTGTTTGTGCGTGGAATATGGTTTATGACTGAAGCAATGTCCCACATCGCCTGGTTAGCAAAGTAATATGAAAATATTCAAGCGTGAGGGCACCCTCACTTCATAAGCTAGCTTTTGGGGTTGAGTTCTACCCAACACCGTATAACATGGTATTAGAGCTGGGTAGGGTGCGTGTCCCTGACCTGCACGCGGAGGGTGCTGCCGAGTGAGCACGTGCGCGTGAGGGAGGGTGTGAAGCAAACTCCCACATCGCCTGGTTATCAAATTAATAGTACGAAATATATAAGCTTGAGGGCACCCTCACTTCATAAGCTAGCTTTTGGCATTGAGTTCTACCCAAGACCGTATAACAATGACTTGTTTGGTTTGCATTTCCTAATCTTTTCATGTTATGCTGCTGAATACAGAAACCATCACTGAATAACCAAGTATAAGAGGCTGTGATGATATTTTTCTTGAGTAATGAGAAGATCTGACCCATTTATTGGCGGGGCAACTGATGTTGCAGCTGTGGTGGGAAAACCCTTCTCTTCTACAATCAAAACACAGATCTGTGATGGTACATAGTTTCCTTTAAAGCCCCTTTGGGTGAACCTCAGAAACTGGACTCGGAATGACGCTAATAAGCAGAGAGAAGGGATGTTTCTTAGGGTGGTTGCCCCTCTCTGTTGAAAAGATTATCATGATCCCTGAATCAGATCATCAAAGCCTATGATTTCACTTGCATCTACAAAATCAACAGCATTTTGCGTATGTATATATCTGGGTGTGTGTGTTGGTAGGATTTGGTTTTTGATCGAACCAAACCTTGCTTATGTGGCTTTTTCCATCTTCTTCTCCTGCTGCTGAGCAGCAGTACTAAAGATGATATATTGTTGGAATTTGTCCCACATCGGTTAATTATCACCTCAAAAACTAGTATATGAGCCTAGGTGGCCTCTCCACTCATTGCCAATTGGTTTTGAGTTGGATGCTTTAACATGGTACCAAAGCTAGGTTTTTGGAGGCTTTTCCCCTTTGTTTGTGCCATAGTTGCACTATGTTCCGTTGTGATCCGTATGTTCCGGATCCTTTGTTGACCTCTCCACATGCGAGTTAGGGGTCGCACGTGAGGGGGAGTGTTGGAATTTGTCCCACATCAGTTAATTATCACCTCTAAAACTAGTATATGAGCTTGGGCGGCCTTTCCACTCATTGTCAATTGGTTTTGAGTTGGATGCTTTAACATCTATGGATGCCGAGCAAAAAAATTAAATAAAGATGATATATGAACATAGAGAGAGATAGAGAACAAGAACCAATGAATACATGAGGAATTGAACTCAATGAATGAGGCTCAAATGGAGAGAAGGGATCTTTCTAAGGGTGGTTGCCCCTCTCTGTTATTTGATGATCACTATCCAAAAATAGGATCGCCAAAGCCTATGATTTATGTTCAATCAACAGCCCTTTCGGTACTTTGAAACACGTGTGTGTGTGTGTATGTGTGTGTGTGTGGTGGTGGTGATGGTGATGAGGAGGAGGAGAATAACTACTTGGTATCCAGCACCAGGGTGCGAGTCGAACCGTAGATATGGGAGATAAAGAACCCGGATCGCTGAATATTTTTTCATATCGAAGAGGCTGTGATGATATGCCTGTTGAGTACATGTATTGAGGGATTGGGACCCAATTTTATGGCGGGGCAACCCTGATTGCCGGTTGGATAGAGATTGGTCCTCTCTCAATGGGGCCATTGTTACTTGCAGCCATGGTGTGAACGTCCTTTTCTCCTCTTATCCAAATACAGATCTGAGCCTCACCTTTCTCTTCTCACTTCTGTTGGTGTGGGTGTGTGTGTATGAAAAATTGTTTGGATCAAGCACTTTCTGGTCATATTTCCATTTCAGCTATCAGATATAACTGGAGGGCAGTATATCAAACTACACGTGTGGTTTTCCAAAATGACATCGACCCTGCTTCATTGGAACCTCGCATCTTCACCTTTCTCTTCTCACTTCTGTTTGTTTGTGTGGGGGTGTGTTTTGTTTCCATTTCAGCGATCAGATATAACTGGAGGGCAGGTATATCAAACCACATGCGAGGTTTTTCAAAACAACATTGACCCTGTTTCATTGGAACCTGGCATCTTGAACACGCAAGGTCGTTTTAAAGGACGTTGCAATCATTAAAAGCTCGCATCTTGGACATGCGAGGTCCTCTAAAATGACGTCACTCACAATTGTTAAAAGATCACATTTTGGACACATGAGGTCACACCTCTGGTTTTGCTTGTTTCCTGCTGTTTTCTCTCCATTGTCACTCACAAGTCACATCTATACCCATCAACACCACAATCCATCTCTATAGAGGCTGTGATGATAATTCTACTGGGTTCTAATCACCCATTGAGGCTCGACTCTTTTTTGGCTCGGCAACCCAGAGGGCCACGGGGACAGTTTGTCTCGCTTTACAGGTAACTGTGGTTGCAGCTGTGGTGGAGTCACTTTTATGGCCTGATTATTCGCAGATCTGAGCCTTGATTTCCCTTTCCTCTTAACGTTTTTACCGTACATTGACAATATATCTATTCTGAGTAATTTATAAAATGAGACAACATGTTTGTTGTAGATGAAGATGTGTCAAACTTTAGTTTTCCCTAAATACTAAATGAAAGTAGTTAATTTCACTTGAATACCCTCAACTTTCTACAACGGTAAGGGTAAAAATGTTAATTTAAGCCAAACATATTACACTCCACGATCAGTAACTGTTCCACATCCACAAACAAAAACAGTTTTCTTCCCCTCCACCATCATCTGCAGTTCAGCACCCACCCCAGGAAGCCAAAAAAAGAGGAAAAAAAAATCTGATGCTCATAGTTTGCTTCAAGAATGGGCATTGTGTTCTGCTACAAAAGGTAATTCCATCTTTTTTAGATGGAGCTTTGTTACTGACATGAATCAAATGTGTATTTCTCACTTTGGAAGTGGATGTGCTAGAATTTTTTTTCCTGCATCCCTTATCTAACAATGTAGTTCAACAAACGCTTCTTAAGATAGCAATTCAAATTTTAGCTTGGTTGACATTCAGAACGCTGCTGTCATGGATCTTAGATTCTTGGAGTCAGACTTTTGCTTCAATTCTATTAACAATTGAGCAAAATTTTGAGGCGCAGGAAAAAATTATAAGTAGCAGCATTACAAAGGTTTTTTGTTTCTGAACCATGAGAAGTGTACTGCCTGGGGTTGGAATTCTAGTTTTCCTTGCTAGTAAACATAACTGAGTAGGTGGTGGTTGTTCTTAAGAAGTCTATTTTTTAGTGTGGATTTGAGTAGTAAACCACCTACGTGAATAACTCAAAACCAAATTTTGTCTGGAGTTGTACTTCCATTTGCCAATTGCAATGAGATGAACTTAAGACTTCTCAAGTGCGCTGGTGTAGTTTTCAACTAAGCTGATTCAGTGAATGAATGATTGTTTTAGTTTAGTCTTTCAAAGATATGCTGAATAGCTTGTTTGGTAAATGGTTAACCATTGCTTCAGCAATGCTTTCACGTGAACAGAAAGTGGTCTCTTTTTTTTTTAGGTGAGAAGGGGCATACTAGTTGTTTGCATTTAATAGGTTGTATGTTTTATTAAGTTTGCAAGCATTCCTCTTTCTTTTTTTTTTTAACTCCCTCTGTCCCAAATTGCTGGACCCTCTTTCTATTTTGGGATGTCCCAAAATATAAGTCTTATTTCTAAAAACATCAATCAAAACAGGGTCACTTTCCAATTTTACCCTTAAAAAGAACTTTCCCCACCTCAATTGGCTTGTCCATTATCTTTTATTTTATAATAGTTTTTATGATTTTGAAAATTTTGTATAATAAAATTAATTGATATCTATCAAACAAGATCCATATTGCATATGTTTTAAGTTTCATATAAAAATTAGCCCCACAAAATTGGCCACATTAATATCGACTGCACTTAAGGGCAAAATAGAAAAGACTATATAAAGTTTTCACATCCCTTAATAAGTTATATTCCCCAAAAGGGTCCAGCAAATTGGGACGGAGGGAGTATCTTACTAGCAACTTTCAGTATTACTAATAACAGAGGAATATGCATCGAGTAAAGATAAATCCACAATAATGTTATCTTTACTTTACTTTCACCTCTTTTTCATTAGATCTTGCTCAGATGAGATATCAATAATGCTTGATTAAGAAGTGTAGCATGCAGGATTCTGTATATCTGAGTATTCCATATGGTATTCAGGTGGCCAAAGTATTGCGTCTGTAACTGCCACAGCCATAACCAAACCTTGCTTCTCATTTTTCATCAATGCACTCATCTTTTTCAACCCGTATTATGGGCATCCCGATCAGGTCTTTTTGTAACGTCAATATCTGGAGGTGATGTACACTTTCACATATGCGACACACTGAATGAATCCAGCGAGTAATCCTCACTCTGGAAGTAGGTTTGCTGGAAATGAAAATTTTCTTTGCATCTCTTTGATTATCGTGATCACATTACAACTTTTGTTTCACAGATAGGTGATATCCTGGTTTGCACTTGTTCTTGTTTTATTTGGGTCTTTTCTTGAGCTAATTACATGTTTATATGAATTAAGTCTAAATTCGGTTTCTTATCATGTTTTAGGTTATCTTTAAGTCAAGTACAGCAAAACTAATTTCTTATTTCCTCTATTTCATGACAGGACATATCTTGTTTCTGCTCCCAGTTCAATCCTGCAACCTCTTTTATCGAATGTGACTGGGGATTGGCTATTAGCTCTCTAAACTGTGTTTCTGAACAATTGAATTTTGTTGGCAGAATTCATCGCATTAACGCTAGTAATCCATGTACAGACAATTGCCTCTCATGGGCCTCCACTCCAAAACTTCCTCCTGTAGAAGGCTTCTGCATTAGAAATGCCCGACAAATCTTATGCCACATAAATGCCTCCCTCCACGATGGTGGTTCCCTAGTGCTAATGGGCGCCAAAAGGCTCAGAGATGACTACTTTCTTGGACGTGTTAGCCGGATTCTCCAGGCTTCAGCCAGATAAATCTTTTGGAACAGTCAGAACATTACCCAGTCCATCACTCAGTATCCCCTGTACCCATTTTTTGGTGTACCCATGTACCAGGTGAATTGAAATCGCAGGATCGCGTCTTTAAACATGATCCTGCGGCTGCATTTCAATTGCTATGTGGTACACCAAAAAATGGGTTCAAAGGATCTCTGGTGCGAATCAAGGGAGGGGTTTTCCACCAATACAAGCTTCAACTCACCTGGCTCTCACTGAAAGATGCCATCAAAGATAAATTTACAGTCTTGGCAACGTTCAGTGGTTGGAATTTCTTGAACGAAAACAAGGGGGGTCTCGTCCTACTTTGGAGCTAACGGAACTTGGAAATCTGGCAAAAGAGAGCGAGAATGCTATCAATGGGTCAACGAAAGAGAGGGTGCAGCCCGCGAGGTTGCTGACCATTGAGGCCAATTTGGTTGCTTGATGAGCCTTTGGTGTCATTGGATGTAGATGGGGTGAAGTTGTTGGAGTATATCAAAGTGTGCAGTGCACCGGAAGAGAGGCAGGATTGTCATTGTCTTGACCCATTTTCCGTTTGAGATTGAAGATGCCATGTATTTGAGGTTGCCCTGATGGATGGCTTTGTTAGACATGTTCAGTCGAGGTGGTTAGAGAACTCGAATGCTAGTTTAAATTGTTTTTACCCCTACCTTAGTTTTGGCCCTTTTGAGTACATTTATTTGGCATTTGGGAAGTGTCGCTTGTTACTTGGTTGCCCAAATGAAGAATCCTCGGACATGTTCAAGGTCCAAGGAAACTCTCGGGTTTTGTTGACAGTTTACAGGCCAGCATTTTACATATTCTTTTTGTTTGAAATAGTTACTACGTTATTTACATGGACTCCTGGACTGGTTATATTCTCATACATTTGGGGAAATCAATGGCTTTGTAGTTTAGAAGAGTGAGGCCTGGGTACCCTCAATGGTCAAGTGCTGGTTTAATTGCATATTCTCATAAAACTATAGTCCTCTATATTTTTGTAAATTCAAGAATGATGTGACAGCCACATGCTTGTTCATATTGCATTTGTTTTTGTGATGATCTTGTGTTATCAGGTAATGAGATGATCACAATGTGTGTGACCGCTTCCTCCTACCATTTGACATTCAATACCCTCTCTTTCTCGGACCTTCGGTCAGCTTTTCTAACTTGTTTTTCTAATCGAGTACTTTTCAGTGGAGAACTGCCATCCACTGATGGACTCGGAGCAAATTTTTACTATATATTTTGTGGGGCTAACTAAATTGGGATCTTGTGTACAAGTAAGAACATGATCTAATCTGTCGCAGTTTGATTGATACTGTTGAGCTATAATTTTTTTTGTTTTTTTAGGTGATGCAGGTTGTCCCCGGGCCAGTTTGCGCGTATCGCGGGACTATTCCCTACAGCCCCCACTAGCTTTTGAGACGTTCTTATGGGAACTCATGGGGTGGGGGTTGCATGAATAAAGGACCCAAGTAAAAATGTCGGGGCAAGTCCATAAGTTTATTTGTCTTTAATTAATTATTTTTGGATATTTTAGTTTTGTGTCATTTTTTTTATTGATTATTGATTCGTTTCAACGAGAGGAATCTAAAAAGTAAAAAATTAGTATGTTCGAAATTAGATTTTTTTGAATAAAAACAAAAATAGTGGATGACATTTTTTTGGTCTTTGTTCAAAAAAATTCAGTTCTGAGTATAATTTTTGTTTTTTAGATTCCTCCCGTTTGGACAACCAAATAATCTACAAAACAAAAATTGAAAATTAATAAATACACAAAAAATTGAAAAAAATAATCCAAACGAATTATTTGGGCTTCGTCGTCGTTAGCTTGGATAATGTGCAAGTCATCTCCTTCAATTGGGCCCTACAATCCCTAACCTACCAAATGACCAAAATGCCGTTTTGCCCACCTCCATATACTCAACTGTCCAACAAGTGAAAAGGAAAATTAAAACAAGGAATCCAACGTGCACTTTTTATTTTTTGTATTTTTTAGTTAGTTTTGTAGATGGTTTTTGGCCAGCGATTTTGAGGGCCAGTGATTTTTGTTTGTCGGTTTTGGACCGGTGGTTTTGATTAATAATATTCTTCCACCTTTTTACCAAAAAAAAAAAAAAACAAGGAATCGAAAATGTAACTACGAAAAACTAACAGAACAGCTACAGAGGCTTAGTCTCGTCGCTTGGTAGATTTGCTCCCCTTGTGTTAGGCCGCAACAACAATTTTTTGTGAATCTCTTAGTCCGGCGTGAATGTCATCGAGAATTAGTCAATGTATGCGTAAACTAACCCAAACACTTTTAAGCGTCGGGAAAAAAGAAGAAGACCAGAACCAACAAGAACGAGGGTCGGTCTCACCATTGCCAACAAACTCTTGGGGCCACTGGGTTATGCCCGATCGTTACCTCCATGGCTCCAAAATTAGTTGAGGTGCGCGCAAGTTGGCTCGGACATCAGAGTCATAAATCATACTCGGGTCCTTCGAAGTAAACCCTATAATAACGAATAAAGTTTTCAGTGCCGAGTGGATACCACGTGGTACCCATGCGGCGCATTTGGCCGTCAATTTGGGTTTTGGACTGTTGGAATATGGAATGAGAAAGGGGAGGGAGGGAGAGTGTTTCAGTCCAATAAGTGTATTGGACGGTTCAAATACAATGTTCGGACACCCGTGTAGATTTGGCCACGTCGCACCGCCCCTATACAAAAAAAAATTCCGTAGAATGTTCAAGAAAAAGAAGTGTCATTTTCCAGAATGGAAAGAGGCTTGAAACTGAGAGAGAGATGGGAAGTTTCTGAGGGTGGTTGCCCCTGTCTCCGCCAAAAACCACAAGCCAATGATTTCTGCTACACAGTCAACAGCCCTTTGAGTGTGTGCGTGTGTCTCATATATCTGCTCTGCAGCTATATCTGATCGCTGAAACAGAAACAACAAACATATATCCTCTGTACAAGCGTCAATCTATCTCTGCTGTGTGTGGGGTGAGGAATGAGGTTTTTTATCAACTCCAACCCTTCTGGTTTTGGTAGTTTGCTTCATTCTCACTCGCATCTATCCCAACCAACAACAGAACCCATTTCAATAGAGGCTGTGATGATATATTTTCTGGGTTCAAATCAGGCGCTGAGGTCCGACTTGTTTCGTGGCGGGGCAACCCGGAGTGCCACGGAGACAGATTCTCTCTTTTTTCAGGTATCCGTGGTTGCAGCCATGGCACAATCACTTTGTCGCCTGATTATTCACTGATCTGAGCCTTGGTTTCCCTTTCCTCTTAACATTTATACACTACAATGGTATATGAGAGCTAGTTTGGGTAAAAAAAAATGCACTTTCTTGTATTCTTAGATAGGTAATTGATTCTGCTGTGGGACTTGTTGAAAAACAACTTAATTATTTGGTACTATTTGTGAAACTTGGTAAACGATTTGTAGTCATAAACATAGCAGTAGAGTATGGGTTGGAGATGCTCTTATAGTCCTCTAAAGAAAGTTCAAAGTCAATTTGTGTAAGCATTTAAGCATCAGACTGCATGTCCTATGAGATAATATAGGCCTAATTAGTTTATCTGGCCCTAAAACTAGGAAAAAAGGATGTGCATTTTGTATCAACTATTGTGTTCTGAGATCAGAGATGTGTTCAAAGAGAATCACTCTAAAGCATATCTGGAAATCAACTCGAGCGAATGAGGCTAAGAGCGGAGAGAAGGGATGTTTCTAATGTGGTTGCCCCTCTCTGTACAGAACATGATCTCGATCTCTTAATCAGATCATTAGAGCCTATGATTTCAGTTCCATTCAGAAAATCAACAGTTCTTTTGTATAAGTGTGCGTGAGTGTGTATGTACTCCTTTTATATGAAGGGGGTGTTTGGGAGCCTATTATTTTTTAAATTGTGGATTGTAGATTGTAGATGTTTGGATTATGATGAGAATTTGTGAAAATGTATGGATGATATATGCATAATACATTTGATGAAAGGATTCTATGAGTGGAAGTATAATTAGAATCTAAAAAGCTCATCCAGAGGTAGATTTTTGAATTCCGCATTCTCTAGTTCATTTCTGAAACTGCATTCTGGTGAAATACATTCTGGATTGGCTATCAAACACTCAAAAGCCAAAATTACAAAACTCAGAATGCAAAATGAAGTGGTCAAACAAGCCTGAAATGTGGAGATTAGTTTTTGTTGTTCCTTCGTTCTTTCTTATCCTGCTGCTGCTGTGTCGTTGATAAATGCAGGAAAAATGTGCACTGTATCACCAATTATAACAGGCTGTCTCGAGTTCACATTTTGAGAAGATGGGTCCCATTTCAAGGCAGGGCAACTGATGTTGCAGCCATGCTGGGAAAGCCGTCTCTTCTCCTGTCAAAATACTGATCTGAGCCTTACCCTTTCTGTCAAATTTCATCGAGCTGGAGATTCTCAGGCGATGGTCAAAATGGTGAGCATTTAGAAGCACCGCAAACAGCTTTGGAAACCTTCTTTTTTTTTTAAAGAAATAACCAAAGATACTGTGGTTTCAATACTGAACTCAGAAGAAGCCGAGCTCGAACACTACAAAGCTCCACTCGACTCGTTTGCACCCGTACTTTAGTCACATCCCGCAACTTGAAGAAGTTCGGGGGTCACTGTTGTGTGGCTTAATGTAGAGCAGTCCACCCTCCCAAAGAGCAAAGTGGCTTGATGAGCGGAGATGAGGAAGCGGGAGCAGGAAAACCAATAATCTCTTTCTTGTCCTTCTACTTAAGGGGCAAAGAGAAGCGCTTTTGCTACTAGAACGGTCAGGGCGAAGTCTTGGCCAAGCGTTAGTGAATCGGATCTCTAACTACTCGATCTGGGAGGAAGTAGTGACATAAGGAAAGGGCCATGGGGACCTATAGGCCTAAATGAACAAAATTAAGGGAAGAAAGAAGATAGAAGGCAGGACTCTAAGACTCATAATACCTACCTATTCCTTTCCTTACTACACGAAGGAGGAATCTAAGAGCAAGAGGTCCCACTACTATTCAGGTATCCTATCTTATAAAGGCTTTGAGGTCTGATTGCCATATCGAAAAAGAGAGGGAGAAGGAAAACGCATAGAGGAGTTGGATCCAGGCTAAGTAACTAACTCCGAAACACCCTTCTCCTGCTCTGCCTTATCCTTAGAATCCCTAGTTCATCAAGTTGTCTGGTTAGAGTGATTGAAGGGAGCTATTGGCACTCAAGTGTCTAAGAGACATTAAGGACCCCGCGGCCTCAAGGCAGGGTTCTGCTGTAACAATATGCATGTGCATGTAATTGATTTATGGTAGAAAAATTGGGTTAAGTCTTATTTATGCATGTAATTTGAGGGTTCTATTTTGCAGGAGCAAGTTTGATTTGGAAGGTGTAGTGTAGATTGCTTTTTGACAGTCAGAGGAGACCATGACTGTCGTGTGATGGGTTTAGTTTTTCCTTCATTTTCTTGCTACGCTGAAGGAAGCAGTTAGTCGTTGATTTTTATTGTTCCCGAAAAGTTGTTCTTTGTAGCAGAGGCCTCCTTGGAAGGGAAGCCTTTCCTACTATTCCACTTTACATTAGTTCCCTTTTACTTCTTTATTTTCCAAAACTGAAAGTTTGCTTTGTCTTGTGATAGATAAGAAGCCCAAGTGTGAATAGAACAAGGGGGACCCCAATGTGTGGAGCAATTCTAAAGGCAAAAAGAGATGACAAAAAACAAGGTAACTCTGAAGGCTCAATAACGCCCCCATTCATGCATTTTTTTGTCCTGCAACCATAATTGACAACTTTCCTTCTGAATTCATCTCCATATTTGGTTCAAAGAGTACAGAATTTTGGAAAAATCTCTACTCTCTGGTTATGGGCTCCCAATATTTGACCTTTTGGAGGGAAATGGAATTAGAAGTTGGAATTTTATTCTTAAAACAACAAAGCCAAAAACTGATCAGGGCATCAACAAGTCAAAATCAAATTTTGACATTATCTGTTGCAATCAATTGCTTTAACAGTTCCTAGCATTTGATGGCTTTTCCTATTTTAGCAAAGGAATGCCAGTGATTGTTTCGAAGTTCTTTTACCTTCTTTCTGCTAGTTAAATGCATCTTGCTTGCTTGGATGAGATTTCATTTCATTACAGCCCGTTTGTTGTGAGGAATTGGTGATACATGTTTAGAAATGAATGGGAAAAGGGAACCCCTCACGCTTTTGGATAATGAGAAATGGGGAGGAATTACATGCGCATGGAAGTCCATTTTCTCACCAAAAGTGGTGTGATTTGGTGAGAATTGAGAAACACTAATTCATTCTTTTCTTTTTCTCACCTGCATTTCAAGCGGACTGTTAATAATTCATTAATGGATGAGAGTAATGCAATCAAGCTGTCGAAAATTGTTATAGGTGAATTACATTGATGATCAGGTCGTAGTTCTTCTTCAACTTCCCTTGCCATTTCCTAACTTGCTTCTCATTTTGATACTACGCACTTATCTATGAATCAATGTTATGGACATTATTCCCAGTCTTTCTCCATCTGTCTGTACAGAAACTTATTAGTTTTGCTGTAGTGTTAAATTCACATATGCTTTTGCACATTTTACCCTTACATCTTCATACTTTTTAAATGTTTGTGTCTTGAGAAAAATACACTAAATTTAGCTCTTTGTTTTTGTGTAACAGTTGATCCAGCAAATTAGTCTCTGGTGGTGGCCTGACTCTTGGTCGCTCTCGCCAAATAAAATTGAGTATTTCTCACTTGGGCTTTCTCCCGCTTGTCTATTGAAATCTTAGTGGAAGATTTTTATTTGACACAGATATGATGTTTCTGGTTGCAGAACTAATTCCATTGATTTTATCACTATATTGATTCCTTACAAAGATGCAAGCTTACTCCCTAAGAAGAACGGGATACGGACACATGCATGACATGATCGAAAATTATACGTAATTTCTCCAAAAAGGACACAAACACGTTAGGAAGGTGTCATTTATTAAAAAAATGTCCTTATAGATGCATCTTAGAGATTCATATAAAAGTCGATTATGTTTATTCCTTTCAAACTAAGATGAAAGAAAACACAATATATTACCATTATGAAGATACACATGACCAATTATAACTTCCTATGGAGTAACTTTTAAAAGCTGCATTTTAACTTCCTAATGTGTCCTTAGAGTGTCTTCAACGTGTCTTAGAGTGTTCACAACATATCCGACTAAATAAACTGTGCGCGCTATGAATATGTGAGGCTGTATACGTGCCCGTGCTAAATTTCCAGCTTTTTCTAAGATACACTCGGCAGTAAATTTATCGTTCGATTTTGACAGTGGTTGAAGTCTGGCAGTGTTTGTTATGCTTGGAGCTTGACAGTTGATGAAGTTTTGTCAGTAATTGTTATGCTTGGAGCTTCGGTGTATTTTTATAATCTTCTGTCTTTGTCTTGTTGGAGTATTTCGATTTACTCCATATGCTAGTGACAGATCTTGTTGCAACTCTGTTATGGACTTTTTGTTGTCTTGTTTCTCTAATAAATGAAGTTCCTTTTATGCGTTCATAAATTCTAGAATTAAAATCTTATGTATGAAGAATTCAAGACCATCAACATTCTATATTCAAAATTTCTTTTTAAAAAGATTTGGTATTGAGTTTATGACATATCCCGTTGAACCTATTATCGCCCAACTTGCTCACATTGTTATGCTATAAAGGCAGCCTACAATAGAGAACCCGAAGCCCATAATGACCTTGAAGAGCCCATGATGTGGCATGTGATGCGACAAAAGTGCGATCACTTGTCACATTATGCGCTTATGCAAAATGGGAGTCGTAAACTCGCAGGGACCTTGAAGAACTCGTGAGTGAGTGTGAAACTCGTGAGTGAGTGTGAAAGAGTCCTTTGAAAATGTAATGCACCAATCACATTCGAGGGTGAGTTCCCCATATTGTCCAAATTATACTAGTTAAAGTTCATGTTTTCAATAATTTTAAAACAATTCATTCTAATCGCATACCTTAACTAAAATATTACTATATTTAATTGAAATAACTTGTCGATTGCTGTAAGTTCGAAAAAAAAAATTAGCGGTATTTCACTCTAATTCTAAGACAAGCTTGGAAGAGACCAAATCTAGACCTCAAAAATTAAGGTCTCATATTCCTCTTCTTCTTCTTTTTTTCTTTTTGAGAATGAGAGAATTTCATTAATGGGAGAGTTAATTAGACATCCTATACAAATAATATCATTATGATTCCATCCTATGAGATTTGAATACTTATGATTCCATCCTGAAATTCAAATAAACCCCAAAACACCATTTCTCTCTCCTAATTTTCCTAACATTCCTCTCCTGATTTTCCTAATATTTCTCTCTACTAATTTCCTAACATTTCTCTCTCCTAATCTTTCCTAATTTATTCTAATCTCTCTCTCTCTCCCCCTATCTTGAAAAATATCTCTCTTTCCTAATCTTATAATGCTATCTCCTAATCTTTTTAAACCTTTCTCTTTCCAAATCTTCTCTCTCCTACCATTCTCCCACCTAAAATCTCAAAACAAGATTGAAAATAAATATGCTTCTCTTGATATGAAAAATTTCTTACGACAACGCAGAAAACATAATAAACTAGTGAACCATCTTAGACTATGTAAAAAAAACATGATAACTTAATTAACCACCTTAGACTACGTAAAAAATTAATAAATTAAAAACAATTTTCAACGTACGAATAACCTAGACATGATATAATAAACATCTTTTGGTCTATGTGAAAAACATGATAAATTAAAGAACCATCTTAGAGTATGTAAAAAACATGATAAATTAAACATAATTTCACCATACGAATCTCCTAGACATGACAAATTAATGAACCATCTTAGACTATGTAAAAAACGTGATAAATTAAAGAATCATCTTCGATTATGTAAAGACATGATAAATTAAAAATGATAAATATAGAAAACATGATAAATTAATAAACCATGTCCACTGTACGAATCACCTACCACCGTACAAAATACATCACTCACCATGAAACATGATGAATCAACTGACTTGGTAAAACAATCAACCATGAAACTTGGTAGTTGCAAAAATTATGAAGATCATGAACCATTGAATCGGAAAAACAATACCGTTATTAGTAAGATCTGGAACGCACTACTACTATACAAAATACATCATAGTCAAGTGAATCAACCAACGAGTCACCAACCACCGCCGTAATTGATTTTTCTGTCGCCGTCGAGAATGATTTGCCGTTGTCGCGTTCGTTCCTTTGAAGGGTAACTCGTTGGATTTTTTTCATTGCCGTCGAATAAAGTAATTCAACCAATAATCCCAAAAAATTCTGCTCTCGATTCCCGCTTGTCACTTTCCCAAAATTCCAGAAACCTTCGTCATCTACAACCCAGAACGTGAAAACTTTTAGGTTTTCATTCACAAACAACACATGAGAGAGAGAGAGAGAGAAATGGAGCAGAGAGAGAGATTGATTACCTTGAAAAGAAACTCCCACCCATTTAGGAAAAAGATGAAACAGTTACGGGATTGATTACGTGGGAATTCAAACTCCCTTTAATTTATCTAACGAAATAAATTACTATTAGATAATCCCATTAATTTAGGAAAGATATATAACAACATTATCTATAAATAAGGAAACTATTTTTTAGATGTAAAAATATATTCACACTTAAACAACTAATAAGGGCACTTTCGACCATAATTCAAATTTCAGGATGGAATCATAAAGATTCAAATGGTCTAGGATGGAATCATAATGATAATATTGGTACAGGATGCCTAATTAAAATTCTCTTCAAATATTAATGTACTTTGATATCATACCAAACTTACAAAACTTACCTACTAAAATATTATACCAATTTACCAAACTTACATGACCCGGCAAGGAGAGTGTCCAATTTGGGTCCAACGGGACGTTTGTTCGGATGTTTCTATTATGCAATTATAAATGAAGTGATCGATTGATAAAAAAAAAAAACATACAAAATGGTGAAAACATTCATGTAACATTGAAATTGTAATAGTCTCATCAATTACGGAATAAGATTTGTTTTTACATTTAAAGTGAAACGACAATAAAATTAATCCTTTCAAAAGTTTTAAACAAACAATTATCCCACAAATCAAGATCTGTTAACCGCAATTATCTTTTCAAATATTTTTTAAATGTTTTGAAAAAACGAAGACAATTACTATACATGTCACTTGTCACTCGGGTCTTCGCAGTTCTCAGAAATATTTTTAACCAATAATATTAAATCAATAATATTTGTCACTTGTCACTTAAATCATTCGAGTAATTTTTTTTTTTAACAAATTTCCATAAGAGAACATCACCTATTATAAAGTATCAGTTCTCCGGGTTGGTAAATGGTAAATAAACATACTCGCTCAACCAGGGGACATAATCTTTGGAAAATTCTATTCAAACCCGCTCATTCTCGGTACCCACATCCAAAATATTTAAGGAGGTGCGGAGCCTATCTTGGCTCCATCTTAATCATCCACGTCGTCAATTTTATGAACAATAATATATGAATATTCTTGCAAAAAATCAAGTTGATGAAATATTGGTAAGTTTCTCATTTCTATTGATTTGAATAGAATTTTTCCCGTATTCTATTGGTTTGAAGACAAATCATTTAACCCCCACTCGTCAATTTCTGCAATCATATGCCCATTCGTCAATTTACGTAACTAGGTTGGTAAGTGACGAATTTCTGCAATCATATGCCCATTTGTCAATTTCTATAACTAGGTTGGTAATTTTCTCATTTCTGTAATCGTCAATTTCTATAACTAGGTTGGTAAGTGACGAATTTCTGTATAACTAGGTTGGTAAGTGATGAATTTCTGTAATTATATGCCCATTCGTCAATTTCTATAAATAGGTTGGTAAGTTTCTCATTTCTGTAATCATATGCCAACTATTGGTTTGAAGACAAATCAAACACTGATCGATATCTGATTGTCTTGATTTTTTTTTATGAGAATGATCTACACATTATATTTACAAAACAGAAAGTGCAAATAATTAAGTGGACCCAGCGTGCCTTCTTAAGTTTTTTTTTGGGTGTGAGCAGTGAGAGGGTGTTTGGGCGATTCTTTTTTGCCTTTTCACCTTCTCCTTCTCTCTTTCTTGCTGTTTGGGAGACAAGCATGAAAACCCATTCTCTGATAATCCATTCTCCATTTTTAACATTCTATATTAGAGGGTGTTTGGAGGCCTACTTTTTAGTTTTTTATTTTTAACATTTTAGCTTTTTGGATTATGGTCAAAATAAGTTTTGAATTTGGGAAGAGTGTTCGAGGGAAATGTGCAGAATGCATTTTGCAAGTGGAGAATGTGAGTGGAGAAGTTGAAAAATAGGGCTCAGCCTCTTTTTGATTTCTTGTTTTTATCTTCAAAAATGAAAGAAAGAGTTTTAGGAGAAACAATTTCTCAGAATTGCGGCCAAACACCCACAAAGCAAAAAAGAGAAATCAAAAAATTGATAAGTAGGCGGCCAAACGGCCCCTAAGCCAAAAAGAGCTCCAAAGTTCCTTTTCAACTTCTACTTCTCATTCTCGTTTTCCCCTCAAATTCTCTCTCCCATTCTATCCCTCTACCCCTTCAACACCCGGATCAAAGTCTCCGACCTCGAAATCGTCCGTCATTGTCCCATACTCGTCCATGATCCCAAACCTCAGCACCTCCGGCGGTGACGGTGGCGACGGCGGAGAAGGAAGAGGTGGTTCAGGATTCCATGGCCGTGGTGTTGTTGATGATGGATTCGAAGGATGTGGGCTGCGGTGTTGTAGATGATGGAGGAGAGACGAAGGATTTGTTATGATTTGGGGAGGGGAGACTGAAGGTGGGGTTTTGGACAAGGAGAGAGGGTTTTGGCTGGAGTTGAAGAAGATCATGAGGTGGTGTTGGTAGCCATTGGACCAGTGCTTTCACTTTCCCTTTAAATTCTGCTCCTCAGATCTGATCTCCATTTGTATACTATGATATTTACAAAGTGTATTTGGGGAAAATTAATCAAGTGGTTTGGTTGTTCCCACATGCCCAGATCCAACGGTCCAAAATCAATTAGACAATACAAACCATAAACCATCAGCAATGGTATGTTGTGATTCCTCTACCATTGAAAAAAAAATGGACAGGACACACGTTTACAAAAAATATTACCCAATATGATTTAAAAAAACTTCCTAAAAGAAATATTCACACACATTTTTATTCCATAATAAATAAATAGGGGCAAAATGGTAAAAATATTCCATAACTCATTTTCATTATTATTCTTCCAAACACTATTCCTGTTGCAAAAAGTATTCTGCACATTCCTCCCAAACACTTCTTCTAAATTCAAAACACATTCTAACCATAATCTAAAAAGCCAAAAAATTGAAAATGAGAAGCTGAAAAGTAGGCTCCCAAACACCCCTGAGAAAAGAGGAGTCTGTATAGAATCTCTCTTAATCATTACAGTTGGAAATCTTTAACTTTCCACAAATGCCCCTCTATTCAAATTGCATTTGACACTTCAAGAAAAAAAAAAAAGAGGAGGGTAAAAATGGCACTTTCATAGGATGACTTCCGAAACTTTTCAAATTGGACAACTAAATTGCGACGATGAAAAGTCAAAAAGTGGACAAACAAAAATGGACAAAAGGAGTATGTAAACATCCCAACTACAACAAAGCCAACAACAAAAACTGAGATTCCAAAATAACTTTTCTTGCTTTCATCTAAGCATAACATACAAATAGTTGTATCAATTTCCATTCAAAATCAACCAAATAATGTACAAGCAAAAACCACCTCAAACTCCCAAATCAATGGAGGAACCATACAAAATAGACAGACACCACCTTAACATTACCACAGCCCCTAGGCTAAATGCTTCCAGCAGCTCTCACCTCAAGAACAGCTGGGGCCATCTTTAACTAAACAACCATTAACACCAATTTGCATCTAAATGCACAGGAATTCAAACCTATTAAGTCTTGATTTTTTTCATAAAAATAATTACAGCCAAAAAAAAAATGGTGCCTAAACTCCGTTATGAAGCGAGGCTACCCAGCTTCAAATGTTAAAGCCCTTGAAGCAAATCCTTTTCAAGATTACTTTCCAATTGGAGCCGATAATAGAACAAGGACCTCATTTCCTCGATATTTGACTCCATTGAAAGCTCGACAGGGGTTTTACCTTCTCCATCGACAGCATGTGGATCTGCTCCCCTGCAGTTGAATACAAAAGAACACTTTAAATGACCTGGATGATGAATATGCAGTAACCAGAATTATGGGGGATTATGCATGGAGAGAATAAGAGCATGAAGAAAAGAGAAGATAATATGCAAGGGCAACTAACGAGTGTGAATGAGTAGTCTTCCCCGATTTAGGCTATATGGACTGATTTCAGAAATTATGAGGCACAACAGATTGGAGAATCTAGGTGAAGGATGGGGGCATCGACCAATGACTCATAGATGCTCAAAGGAAGTAATGGTTCCCTTTCCTAGAGAGCCAAAACTAAATCTAAAAATTTGCAAATCTTTAAATGAAGGAAATGAAGATGTATATCAATAATCAACAAGAACTCATTCAAGGCAACCCACCAATAAATAATAGAGAATCAGAAGCAGGAGCCAAGGCAATTATGAAGGTATCAGTCCAAAATATATATAGATTTCATACTAGCAATTTCGCAAGGTTCTAAAGCTCGCTAGGCGCTCCCAGGGAGGCCGGGCACCTTCTAGCTTACTGGGCCGAGTACTTTGCGCCTAGTCGGGCAAGTCGGCGAGGGGCCTTCTAGCGCCTAGGCGGCGAGTACTCAATAGAAAGTTCAGCATTCAATACTACCGCCTATATACAAAGACCCAAGGTCCCCCTTAGACTAGAGTATGCTGTCTCAACAAATAAATATGTTGCTTTACATCCTTGAAAAGTTCAAAAGACCACTTATATGTAAAGCTATGGTGAATAACAGACAAACAGAACTACTAGAACTCCTACTTCATTCAGATGTAGTAGTTTTCCTGTACTACTATTGCCGTAGTACTTGAGTCAAATACAACAAAAGGTGAATTTTGCTTGGTTGCAAAGGTAAACCAAAGTAGTTCGCACTTGACTGAAGGAAACTTAACGTGAGATTTAGCAGCTGTGCACAAACATGAAACAGCAACCAAACCAAACATATCTTTCCATTTAATCTTCTCCCTTGCGTCTCGATCACATGGAGCTGAGCTACACTTATCTTTTCCCTCCATTCTGCTCTGTCAAGGTTTATAACATTTACTTCTAATAAAATCTTACTCCCTTTAACCTCAAATTCCATGGCAACTTGGGTCTTCCCCTCCCCCCAAATTTTCCATTAACAATCGTACAGTCAATTTCTTTATTGTTACATCTAACTATCTAAGTTCCCGTAAAGCCATTCAACACGCGAAAATCCATGGTTCTCAATTGTAAGTGACCAAACCAGCTCAGCCTATTTTCTCTAAACTTGTACAAATATTTATTGTTTACTATAAAAGATCTGTGGGAAGGATGTTATTGTAACTATGATTTGTCATCAGGATCAGTGATTACCTTGTAAGAAGCATCTTGACCAGTGCAGCTTTGCCTCCGAGAATACAACGATGAAGTGGTGTCTGACCTTTTGCATCAGAAGCATTTATGTTTGCACCATACTGTAGGAGGAGCTCCAGCATGCCAATGTCAGCAGTTTCACAAGCCAAGTGAAGCAAGGGGCATCCCTCAAGATCCTCCATTGAATGGCCTTCACTTGTACCTGCTGGTAAATTTGAAGCATTCAAGGACTTCGCTGGCAAATCCCCAGTTAAGAGTCCAGAGCTTTGATCGAGGCTCGTCTGCTCTTGCAGCAGCATCACTTTGGCAAGGGTTAAAGATTTCAAAGACACTTGCTCATGGACAACATTTACATTTGCTTCGGAGTTTACAATGAGCCGATATACAGCTTTCTTGTCATTGGCACGAACGGCCTCCCAGATCTGTTGTGCAACTGTACGATTGTCCCGGGGCTTCCGAACAAAAAGTTTGTCTGCATACTGTAATAAAAAAACATGATTGCACTTCACTATTTTCAAAGCGGATTTTACTGAACACTAACAGACAGCCTAAGAACTTAATATGAAGATACGTTCGCAAACCCAGAATATCTAGAAGAACAAAAGTTCTGTAATACTTGCTTGATGCAATTAACTCGACTGTCTCCTCAATGCCAGACTGAGGGGCGATGCATTTCAATGTATTTGATTTCTTTTCCAAATTCTTGGTTGTGTACTTGTCATAATGATGTGGGGTAATCGGGTGACGCATTTAACACATTTCTTCCAAATTGGCAAGGGACTATATCGTGCTCAAAAAGATTCAGGGTCTTAAAAAAGAAACAGTCTTCAGGATGGGTTTGTGTGTGCACCCACATTCATAAAAAGTAGCACCATTCAAGTGAACTAGAAAACCTGCCCAGTCATGCCCATACTGTCCGACATATAAATAATTAGTTCAAGGTGTGGTGTGATATGGACATCTACTCATATCTAGGACCACATTGGCCGTACAGAGCCACAGGTCAGCAGTATACAACAAAAGTAAAAGAGGGGAGAACAATGCGCCACACAGATATCAAGTGAAAATTTATTCCCATCCTGCAACTGTGATTGGCCTTTACTCAACTCTAGCTGAGGAGCTAAACAGAACTTGAGAAAAAAATGCTCAACACCACGTGAAAATTCATGCTTCGACTTTCCAATTGGTCTTGAACCATTAATCATTCAGTGCTCAGTTGTTTTTTTTATCGGCTTCAGTATTCAGTTATTGCAGATAAGTTGTTTTAAACCAGGACTCCTACCAGATACCTAGGCAACACAGGCACAATATATGAGGATCATTTATTTAGAATCCGCTTATAAAACTTAACCGAACAATTTAGCATCTCTCTCCAACATGGTCCTGGTGACTTCCTCAAGCTAGTGAAATATAGTCCTTATGAGTATGCAAAAAGTTGCAAGTTAAAGATTCGTCGTAAAGGGTATAAAACGTAAAATGTACAAGCATCTACAGAATAATCAATTGATATGTAAAGTCGGGTGCAATCAAGTGGAAACGAAATTATCAGGAAATGAGCACAAGAGAGATAAAATTCATACCTTTGCATGAATGAATTTTTCCTTTACTGAAATAGAATCAGCATGACTAGGCTTGCCAATAAAAAGCATCTGTGGCTTGTCAGACTTGTACAAGCTTCAGCATCAGAACAGCAAGTGAATCTTAGCAACATCCAATAATAAGCCCAAATTTATAATGATAAAAAAACACTAGCAAAAAAACTTCAAAATTTAAGTGAAAAATCCATTTAAATATAGTGGGGATTATTTACCCTGTAGGGACAAGATCAACCTGAAATCCACTTCTTGATTGCAAGTGCTCCTCCCATACAGAGTTACCAAAGGTATTGCCCAACGACTGGAACATACTTATCACAGAAGGTTCCCACACTTTAACATCAAGTGTCAGTGACCTTACCTGGAATAGAAACCAACCATAAGCAAAAGAACGGAACTCAACCAAACAAGCAACCTTAGGGGTAAGCTAAGATATTCCAAAATGAATTTATTCCAACTTCTACCCTATAAAAATAACAAACAATAATAATATCATCCTCAAAAAACTTCAGACTCTGGACTTATTAACTAAACAACTTAACAGAAAACCATTGCCCACCAAGAGGCACATCTAATCTATCATTTATTCTCACACGTACTCTATTTGTCGGAGTATGGAGTAATATGTCAGCAAGGCGAAGCATACTCATCAAATTTAGCAAATAAAACCAAGAAAAGGTGTCTTGCTCATGAAAACAAAAAAAACAAAAAACAAAACACTGTTGGGAGGAAAAGAAAACATTCTTTGGCCCTCCAAAACAAAATACTGTAGTTCTTAAAAGAGAGTTCCATGAGCAAACATGGCAAGGGCGCAAGGCCGGCTTTAGGCTAAAGCAAACTTGCTTCAGACCCCAATATTGCTTAAGCTTACAAAATGGCCCCCTTTACAGGTATATCCAAATCCAAAGGCAACATACTTGAATTTCAAAAAAAAAAAAACAAGATACACAAGCCCCCGAATTCCCCTTACTTTTACAGTTTCACCCTTTTTTATTATTGAAGGCCCTTTGAAAAAAAAAAAAAAAACCACTTCTACTTTAAGGCTCAACATGGATAAAAAAATCCTCCCATCCAAAGATCTATAAATGCAGTTCTTATCTGAAGTTCATCAATTAATATACTATTTCAGTAGGAGTATTTCTTGTCCACGGGCTCTCAAGGCCTCAACAATGAAGGCAAAAGGAAAAATCCATTTATCTCTTCTTTAAAATACTACTCCCTCCGTTCCAAAATAATAGTCCACCTCGAAAAGACGTGCAATTTTCCGATCAAAAAATAAAATGCTTCCGAGCATAATTTTTTTAAATTTTTCGACACCGAATTAAAGAACTAATTGAGCTCTTTAATTTGGTGTCCAAAATTTTAAAAAATTATGCTCAGAAGCATTTTATTTTTTGATACGAAAATTGCACATGTTTTCGTAGTGGACTATTATTTTGGAACGGAAGGAGTATTTAAGTAATACCCTATTCAATATTTTGCTTTAGCCCCCTGGAAATATCCATATGGGCAATCTAGGGCCATCAGTTAAACTCCCGAGCAATAGTTATATCACAAGAATGCTGAGAAGGGTTTGAAACCAAGATGATTGTGAATGAGCTTAATGTACTGTACCAAATCTGATGATTGTGAACTAACTTAATCTACTGTACCAAAGAGCTCCCATGCTGGCAATAGTACTTGAATTTAAGTTGGCAGGAAACATGAGAAGCTGGATGGGCCTTTAAAATAGACCATCAATGAACATTCTCAGCCATAATTTCTTCCTTTTTTTTCTGGGCGTCAGTAGTCTTAAGGTGTAATCCTACTAGAATTTCACAGAAGCATCAATTGTTGGGTATATTCCAGAAAGTAATTCAGCAATCACTATCACATCATTGATAGACAAAGGACACAGAACCTTTATGCTATTTGTAAGCAATATGCACCCGATAGTTGCTACAACTGTACTTTAAGATGCCAATACTATGCACAGAGTTATAAAATTTACCTTCGATATGTGCACGCCAAGGTTCCGGTGGACACCAGAACATTCAATGCAGACAAGAACACCAAGATTTAAGGATGCCCAATCTGGTTCAGGGGCACCACAATCAGCACATCTATCATTACCACAAACTTTTCGTAGCACATCAATTGGTTTCTCAATTTTCACAGAGGTACGTTGTTGTTGTGAACTTCTCAATGCGCGTTCATGATGTCCAAAGCCAAGCCTCTCAGATGTGTATTCTTCAACTGCTGTATGATCAAAATCAGAACTCTCGAATGAACTACTCTCACTGCCAGATCGGTGATGACCACTTCCCATCGGACTAGCCAGCAAACACTGAAAGGAAACAACTCAATTATTGATTTAGTATGCAAATCAAAGACCCTTGTGATAACAGACTCGGGAATTACCCTCTCAGGAGTCTGCGAACTCAGTAATGAAGCGATGACCCCAGTTATCTTCTCAATCCAGTCCATTTGATCCAGGGCACTTTCTGCCTGCACTGACAGGCAAATATTAAAAACAACACTAACTTTCACTGACAACATAGCTATTCAGAAATAAGATAATTGGGTATAAGGTACACTCAAATAATTGATCAAAAATCGTGCAAGCCACAGTAAGACTACCTGCAAGGTGTAATTCTTTGTTGGTGATATAATCCTGAAGCAAAACCTCAGATCCGACTGATCAGCATCAACTTTTATTGTTGATGTCAGCAGGTTCACAGTGTGATGAGCAACGGATTTCTCATCGTGCACTCCCCCATGATAGTGAGAAGAAAGCCAGCGACTCAGCAATCCAGAACCAAGTTCAGAACTATTCCTCTGCCCAGAAAGTTGACTGCCAGATCCCTACAAAACATAACTTAACTATAGTGATACACAAGAAAGGACAATTAAGACTACCATTGGATAGACATAATCCATGCATATTCCATATAAACAACTTACAGATCCAGATTAAAAAAGAAGAAGAAAAGAACACTTACAGATGGTTTGCTGCACTGTTTGCGATAATAGTACAGCATTCCTCTACTATCAAGGACAAAAAACCTTCTTTTCCAGTCACCTCTCAAGTTTGAGGAACGTTTTGAGAGATAACCTTGTCGAATAGTTTGAACCTGGAATATCATCCCAACATCAAATGTAGATGTTAATGCGGAAGTTTAGAAAAACACAAAAGCTAGAGAAATACTACAAGTAAACATGACATAGAGTTCCTCGACTCGGAATGATCTCTTAACCTTTCCCTTTCCAGCAGATTGCATGACCGCTTCTATCATTTTATGTGAACTTCTACCGATTGCTTGTATGCCATCCCCATTAGGAGATCCATGAGAACCATTAGAAGACAACCTGCTTTCTCGATCAACCTGCCTTTTGTACTCTTGCATTCTTTCATTAAGAGCTGCCTGCTCATAGTTGGACCTTTCTCTTGATTGTTGTGCATAAGTCAAGACCTGCAAGCAACAGGTGGCACTTCATATCTCCCAACTTTAATTAAAACAAGCAGAGCTCAGAAACATCAATGCATAAGTTCAACACAACGAATCTATGCACTGTACAATTTTCCAAATGCAGAGAACTAGAACCCGAATAGCTTTGGTATACAAATAGATACATCAGCAAGACTAGCAATCTATTGTGTACTTTTGTGCTCAATCAACAGTCGTGTTCAATGCCAGTTGCAAATTTGAAGCATAAGAATACTGCTGGCGGATTTCGCTAGACGACTAGAGTCTTTGTTCGCGCAACTGGTAACCATGACCTGGGACCGAATCCCACAATCATCGGTACTTTAACCTCTCTTTTTTTTTTTCAGGAGGGGTCTATAGATGAAGCATCTCCATGAGTTCAATCACATATAGTCAAGCCACTAAAATACTTTTAAAAAGTCTTTAAGCACTTCAGCTGTGTTTATTTCCATCCTTTTTTCCAGTTTTAACTTCTCTTCTAGCTTGAAGGACCTTGCTAGGAGTTATATGAAATAAGTATTAGTGAGTGAGGGTTATTCAGTCATTTGTATCTTGTACTCACAATATATATAAATGAATAATGTGTATTAGGGTTAATTAACACCCTAAACACATTCCTTTAGCTCTAATATCATGGTATCTGACCTAGGCTTTTAGAGGCTTTTTGACAAGACTCTCTCTCTCTATTGGTTGCCCCGTTGTTTGTGCTTAAGCACACCATGTTTTGTTGTTCGTTGATATCCCTACGTTATGGATCATTTGTTTACCTCTCCACATGGGGGTCAAGGGTCGCACGTGTGGGACCAATCGGCAATGAGTGGTGAGGCCGGCCAGGCTAAACTATTTTTGGAGGTCGTAATTAACAAATATGGGACAAGCTCTAACAGACAAATCTTGAAATCCCCACTCAAAACCCTCAACCCCTGACCAGAACTTTGATTTATACGGAAAAAGTGTCAAATTCAAAATAGTTGGTTAATGACCTACAGATAGCACCGCATGTCATTAAGATAAAGGCTAATATAAGAACAAACCTGATTGATGTATGGTTCCATCTGATGCAACAGCTCGTAGCCCTAACAAATTAGCCAAGGTTTAGGGGGTCCACAAGTAATGTAGCATGAAACTCAAAAATTTACACTAAATGGTTTACCTGTTTGAAGTAACGGAGATGAGCATCCATCGTACCACTAACTGCTTCCAAAAACTCAAACCTCTTTTTTGCTTCCACATTTGAAAGAGCAGTTATCTGGATAAGCATAAAATATCTAAGCCTCGTATAATATCAACATTTTTCTGATTCTGGAATTTCATTGGATAACCAGCTATGGTTGTATGTGCAAAATATTCAGTTACCAGGTTAAAGCGAGCTGTCTCAAAAGTAGACCTTGCATGGTGAAGCTCCTGGAATAATACCACAATATAAGCAATTTATGGGAATAAATATGTTCACTACAAGGATTAACCAGTTCATCTGTATGTCTAGAATCTAGATACATATCACAGGTACAGACTGAATAATACCTCCTCTAGAACTGTAGCTATATGATTCTTTGTTCCTTTCCTTAGCGATAAAAACTTCTCACGAGCCTGCAGCATGCAATGAGTTAAGAAACCAAACAGAAATTGAATAATGAAGTACATCAATCTAATTTCTCCTACAATAACATATGAAACTTCTTGGAAAGACAACTAAAGGATATCCAATCAGAATAGTAAAAAGACAGTTTTGTGCGCTTCTTGCCAATTAAAAAGGAAGGAAACATGCCCATAGCAGTACACATTCTCAAAATTTTGGGATTTTCATTCCGACATCCTGATTCTCTATAATTGGTAGCACAGTGATAATTTGTCAAAACCCAACATAACAACCAGATGATGTTAGTCAAGGACGTGCTAAAACAATCCTTTTTATAAGTGAAAGAAGAACACCAATATAGCAAGCGCCCTGAAGGGAAATTTTTCAGGGAAGGCAACACAAAACAGGCAGGGAGCTTGGGTAAGTGGACAACTGCTGTAAAAAAACGGCTTTAACTTCATCATTAAAGCAATCTGAGTGCCTCTAATGTTTCGAGTCTGTCAACTTAGAGAAGGCTATACGCCATCTGTAAGTCCAACACAAAGTAAAAGCTGCCTTAAAATGTACTCCACACTCGCCAGAGACTAGCAACTAAAAGTAACTACAGCTGTGAAGTTTAACTTGTTTGGTAGCTCCAAATCTGCACCCAATCAAGTGTGCTCGGGTAAAGAACCACTTCACTGAAAGCAAGAGCACTTGCCTTCCTAATTTGATATCGCTTTATATCTTAATATTTCTTCCCGACTGAAGACTTGGCAGAATTTCAAGCTATCTGATGTCGAGAGATCCTAGAGGAAAAAGAGGCACCGGGGTATTTGTCTAAGGTTATTACTCACCCGTGAGTCAGTGACAAACCAGCCTAAGTATGAACTTTCACTCTATTTCTTAACAATTTCCCATCTCTCTATTATGCGATCTTTGGCAAAAGTCCACACCGGAAGCTAGATAGAGAGTCGAGGCTGCCCTCACTCTTACATATTCCCTCTCTTCATACCGCCATGTCACGTGGCATTATCCCTCAGAAGAACCTTCCACATGTAGGCCAGGGACAAGTACCCCCTACCCTTCTCTGAGTTTTCGATTCAAATTGCCATGTTTCTCAGTCTTGAGTAGAACTCAATTCTAAAAGCTAGCTTCAAGTTAACAATGAAGATACTGCACTATCGACGCTATGAGGTACTGTGCTTCACACTATCTTCACCAAAATCAGAAACAACAACGGTCACATCCATATATGTTTGAAGAAATGACCCCAGCTCCTTGTTGAGCTCGTGGTTTGTTTGAAGATCACAACCTACAGGGGCCTTGATTCTCCCATGATCTCTCATGCCAACCAACCAACGCACCCCCCCCCCCCCCCCCCCCCCCAAAAAAAAAAAAAGAAAAACAGGATCAATCTGCTCCATAACCACCTTAGCCTCTACTTCTTTTATCCAACCCATAATACACTACCCAGAAAATCCACCATCATGCCATCAGTAACAAATTTTCTTCTCTAACTGTTAAAAAAAAAAAAAAAATTCCTTCTCTTTCAATCAAGTAACCTACTAACCTTTCACCTAGCATAGCCAAACATCTTTGACGGCCACTCCAGTAGAGACAAGAATTTTCCTATCACAACCACTTCCAAAATCCATCCATGTCTATCCCATCCATACTACTTATCAATAGATGTAGACTTTTGAATTCATATTTTCCCATTTTACGTGCAAACCAACTTTTAACCTTGCCGAACCTCTCTCCCCAACGTTCTCAATCCACCTGTCAAACTCCCAATAAACCAAGCTTTCAAAACCTGTCATACAACCCCTTAACTACTTTACCCAACCACCACATTTCCAAATGCATAGGAGTGAGAGATCTGCAGAAACCTCTCCCTCCTTCAACCATCACAATTCTACTCTCCTACACTATCTCGAAACAAGTCAAATTGAGACAGAAGTACAGAACGTCTGGAACCTTTACGGAACGTAATCAGATAGCTAACTTCCTTCAAATAAAAACAAGTTGATCAGAACCTTCACTGGAATGTAAAGCAAACCACCAAGAATCGAAGAAGAGAAGTCCCAAATCAACCCCCAAATCCAAAATAATCTGAAAATGGAAGACTGAGAAGAGTGGAAAGATCAATGGAAACCCCCAAATTATAAAATCAGTCAGAGAATATTGCATATCACCATTTATTGTTCATCCATTCCATTTCACATTTGATTATTTTGTCTTCCACTAACAGATGTATTGATGGAAAGCAAACTAATTGCCTACTTTTAAAACCTTTGGGAGCTACATGACATCAGTGGTTCGTAGATATTTTATCTAGCAAGGATCTAAAGGAAGGTAAATTTCCTTTATCGTCCCAAGCAGTTAATAGGTCCCTCCTTTGATTCAGTAGGGCGAGCTAGAGCTTCAGTGGCGAACCCTGAAATTAATATCTTGATTAAAGGAGAAAACGACTTTACATCTTATGTCAAATAAATTTAGTCTTTTATTTTTCCCTAGGTTTATTGTTAACATAAACCATCGAAGTACCTGAGATGAGAATCACCTGGTCATATAGAAGGCTTGCCTTGTCAAAATGCTTCCGTGCTTCCTGCACCAAACGACAAGATCCCTTATTAGCTGATACAACTTATAATGGAAAGAGAATGAAACTACTTTTACCGCTAGCTGCTTTAAAAGCTCAAGTTGTTACAGAGAGTAGCTGAAGTGCTTAGATCATCAGCATGCCGATAGAGGGGAAGCCAGATTACTCTAAATGAGCCAAACAAGTGCATACACTGCTGGTAGGCCTAGAGACTCGAGACCGTAAATAAGTTAATACTAAACTCTGTTACATGTTGATAAAAGCTACTCCAGAAACCAAGAGACCTTTACTAAGATTGGAATCACGCTACTTCTCACAAATCTAGCGTAGATGTTATCCATCAATCAGCATGATGAATTCTTATGCATTAGTCATGATTATGATGTGCGTGTGTGCAGGAAGGCACCCTCCGCGTTCTGCAAAGAACTTGCCACTAGAACATACCCATGCATTACATTGAAAGGGGACTGGTGTCTGACAGAAATATATTCACCATAGAAATTTAGCAAAGATATTCTACCTCATATTTCGTAACAATTGGTATCTGAATGCAAGTCCATCAGCCCAGTAAATAGTTTCCATCAGATTCGCTATTATTTTAAGGGACATATGAGGGTATTAAAGAATTTAGTTCTACGAAATTTCAAAACTAGTTGCAAAACTAAGATGTCAACATTTGCCCTTGATAAGTACAAATATAATACTGGACCACTACACCCACAGAACTAAACTGGCAAACCCTGCATGATTCATGACCTTCTCTGGTAAATCGAAGATATCTTATGCCACAAATTTCAACAGATTGTAGAAGTTAGCAGCATTTAGTACCTTAACTTCATGTAAATCTATATTGACAAATTGCAGCAACCTGTCATTCAGCATGTGTTCAACCTGAAACAGAAATGAAAAATGTTGGAATAATGTCTCTACTCCAAACAATAAAGAACATCGTATAGCTGATGCACTAAAAAAGGAGCAACTCATCCCTCCTTCCCTTTTTCAATGGGTTGGGGGTGGTTTGAAGTAAAGCATGAGGCCAGGACTTACAGTAGATGTAGTAAACCACATACTATTCAAAGACACTACCCAGAACTAAGGTTGTGAAACTGCCCTAAATTCTTAACAAAAATGACATGAAAAGAAAGACTTCTTGGGAAACAATTCCAGAAATTTGTTGGGTGATAATTTCTGAAAATAACCCATTTTGAATAACGACTTGTTTGGCAAGCCGTTAGCAACAACATGTAATCGAACATATCATTCCTATTGACATCGTGTTCCATGAAATTGGCAACCTAGCAGCTCAAATCTTAGGGTCCCACCATTTGGTTGGGGGTGGGTGGGGGGAGTGGAGAGGAAAGGAAGGGAAGAAAGAAAGAAAACTTCACCTGGGATCTAAGAACTTCCTTATATGTCCCTATTTCCCGCAATGCAATAGTAAATTTTGTCATCACAGGACCTTCAAAAGCAAGCAGGATTTTCCATCAGCAACACAACTGATAGACTGAGAGTATAAAAATCACCATACATAGATATCTCTCCTTCAGAGACATCCAATTTTAGAATCAGCAAACTAAATCAACATTTACCAATTTTCCGCGACAGAAATAAAAATGGAAAGCACACACACTTAACATGACTAAAATCGACAGATACTCAATGTGACTAGTTAAGTTTACAGATATTTGACATCGACATCAAAAAGCCATAGTATCGGCAAACACATTTTTTACTGCAGTCGACATGTCAGATGCCTACATGTACCACCCAAATTCAAAAAGTTCAGTTGTAAAACCTCGTACAAGTCCATGGATCATAGTTATAAGAATTTTACAAGCTTTGAACCGATTTCTCTTCTACCATAACCGAATACCATGTATGAGGAGTCCCACATGGCTTGCGTATCAAAGCAATTCACAGCATGGTTGAAAAAGAAAGACGTTCAATACGTGTCGTAAGACAAACGTTGTCTTGTTAACAGAATGATAGGAATCACATAGCGTACCTAACTGGAGAAGAAACTACATGACACAAAGCTGTAGCACATCCTATGATACAACATACATGAAAAGACAAAATGGATAGTGTGTGTATAACCCGATTTGACAACACTGGTAAAGCGTGACGGCACCCTCACTTCAATAGCAAGCTTTTGCGGTTGAGTCCAACCCAATACCTTATAAGATGGTATTAGACAGATAACCACTCCAAGATAAGGTGCATGTCCGTAGCTTGCACGTGACATGCGCTGCTGAGCCAGCACGATCCATGTGAGTGAGGGTTTGAAGCAAAGTCACACATTGCTAGGGTACCACCCTAATGTCAAGTATACATGTGTGAGGACACCCTCACCTGAACAGCCAGCATTCGGATTGAGTTCTACCTGAGACCGTGTAACAATGACATGATTCAAAGATTGGTATTTAACTTTTGAGAATTGAACACATGCATTCCTTTAGGAGTGAAGCTTATTACTCTTCGGGGTTGGAAGCTACGAGGAGAATTACTCCAGCTAATAGAAATACTCAAGAAAATCATATCGGTTTAACGTCATTTATACCACACATACATCAAGTTGCTCAGCCTGACTCTGTGCACTAGCTCTGTAACTAAAAAGGAAGCAATCACAATTACCGACTCTTTAGTAGCCAAAACTAGAAACAAAAGGGATGGCCAACATCCACGTTACTACCACAGGATAACTTCGAAGATAAAGTACCAAATATTAGGACATACCTCCAAAAGCAACACTGATTGGATCATTATGACCTCCACCAAAAGTTTCGAGGGCACTGGCAAAAGCAATGTCCCCGTCATATCCCTCACCAAGCCCTTCGCTGCAAGTTCCAAAGCACATAGAAACATCACCTTCCCTTACGATAAAAACATAGAACTCCTTACCAGATATCACACGTGATAGCCAATGAAAAACACAAATAAACAAGCTATTAATACGTCTGCACTGGAAGACAAAGGAGCTAAGGTCATCCACGATCCAACTAAGAAGTTCGTGCAGAACAAGAAGAAACCAATCCTTGGGAATTCGATGGGAAATTTCTAGCCATATGCAAGTCCAAAGGGATAGCAAACATCAAACTTTCTTTCAAATTAATTATATCAACCATCTTTCTCTCGTGAATTTTCTTCGAGTTGTACAACTATACCAAGGTAGTGAGAATATCTCTTAGAAAAAGAAGACCAACTTATCCATCCACGCCCTCTTGAATACACATCTGTGGTCAAAAACTGGAAGGTGAATACAAATTTGACATCTTAACATGAACTAATGCTCGAACTACCGTCTAAAGTCAAAAGGCTATCAATGAAGATGGATTGACTGTGCATAATCAAATAAAAAAACAACAGCAAATTTACCGAAATAAAAGAATGAATAAAAAATGCACACTGATATGCTTGGAAGTCTATTACAAGATGACACATGCTTAATAATGCAAAAATATAAACAAAAATGTTGAACTCAGAACACAAACAAAAATGAGACACGTTATGACAGTGTACTCACGTGTATTTTCGACATCCTTTGTAAAATTTTAAACTTCTTTCCCCCAAGAATTCAGCACTCTCCTCCAAGCATTGTATCTGTTTCACCAAACAAAGACATCAGCAAAATGCAAAGTCTATGAGAAACAGATAAAAAAAACCTGCACGCAATCGCTAGAGCTTGAGGCCATTACAAGAGGACTCATGCATAAAAAGTAAAAACGCAGATATCTGATACAGAATGGGATTGGATTAAAAACTCCAACTTTTGATTCGACTCACTATTCCATTCAAGATTCATGCAGAATCATATGTATTTATATGTGAACCTACCACAAGATAGAACCAGTGATGAATCTTACGATTCAAGGTTTGGTCCGATTCACAAATTGCGATTCGTGCAATCCTTCATCCCATTTGGCAAATTCGAAATGCTTTTACTTCTTTCTGACATTTAAGAAACACTAATATAACTTCCTGAACTTCGTACATTCATACTAAAATAACCAATCTGTGCATAATTTGTTGGTTGTTTGGTCATTACAGTATTTAATAGCATCCAAGCGGGGTTTTGAACACCATTTTTTAGCATTAAAAATATCAAAATGTCTCCTCCTCCCATGTTCAAGGCCAAAATAGCTTGTACACCAAGATCAACTATTTTCATTTTTTACAAATAAACATAGCTTCTCATAATTCGACAAAAAACCTAATGCCTCATAATACGAGTCGAATGAGATCATTGAGATGGACCCACCGGTTGCATGATTTATCTTTTATTGCTACATGATGCTTAGAGAATTGATAGAATTATCCTTTCCCCACAATAAGTCTACATGTCAGTATTTTGATAGCTACAAGGAATTGAAAGAAATTGACAGACAGACCATTTTCCAGAAGAAGATACCCAGTATTAGAGGTTTGAACTCGAAAGCGGAGAGCAGGCATTACAATTTTACAGGAACATAAATGCCATTTGGTTTGATGGAATGGTCGTGGAGAGAAAGGAATGGGCATCCTTAACCTCCCACTGGACAGACTATTCACTAATTGGTGAATACCGATCCCAATTACAATCTACATTCTATTATATTTTGCGAAAAGGAATGACCATTCCATAGCAGCCTCATTCGCAGCTTACTTAACACTACTTAACGAAACAGACTCGGTGCAGTTATCTTTGAATGTTTTTCAACATACTCTAACAAAAACACTACACAAAGTGCATTCAAACATGCCACAAATCGGGCATCTAAACTGACTGAAACAAAAGGGAATCCCAAAGATACGATACTAATATCTTGTTGGGCTTGTGAAGCCTGATTCGGTTTGATTCGCGCTTCGCTGACTATTGGTGCCGACTATTCAGGGTTCCACGTAACCTTAGGTTATGAATCGTTTCTACGTGCAGCTGCCATGTAACTTGTACTCTACATTAGATACATAGTGAGAAGTGATAACAGTTGTGAGCCGTGATGAACTCAACTAAATAGTTGAGAAACACGTAAAAAGTTATTCATCTAGCCTTCTTGTGCCAATTTCTCCACAAATTCACTCCCAAACACACAAAAATGAAGCAAAATAAAAGTGATGATACTAAAATGCAAACTTACTGAGCAAAGATACAAATCCTGCTAGCTGCAATAAAGCAATTGCATGACCCAGATAGAGAGGGAGATTACCTGCTTGCGGAACATAGGAGAGTCGTCGAGCTTTGCGAAATGCATATCTGAAACGGTAATTGCTCCTCGTTTCCGTAATACGACTTATTACACATCACACCAATGCTCGATCTTCTTCGATTGAACCTAACCACTATAAATTCACTCGTTGCTTCCAAAACCACTCTAAGATCTCTCCTTTTTCCCCGATCTTAGACCATAACAGAACGCTAAACCAAAGTAATCACCTTTACTTCAATCACAGTAAAAAATTACACTCGCTTGAAACCAAACCAAAAATTAAGTACGATTTTTTGCAGAAATATAGGTTTAGGGAGTTGTAAATTGAGCCAAATTTGTGGGTTCAAAACCCTAGAACAATGAATGGCAGCCAAAAAAAGTAGCAGTAGTAAATAGAAAAAGAAACCCTAGAAAGCAGAGAGTGATTATTAACGGTGTTGCAAGATGTTTCGTACTTTGTACTACTACTGGTAGTAAAGTGGGGTTTTTAATTTAAATTAGTAAAATTACAGGCTTTTTAAACACGATTCCATTAACCTGAGAATGTTGAAACAGAGGAGAGAGAGGGAGAGACCGTGTGTGTGTGTCAGTGTGTGTGTGTGTGTGTGTGAGAGAGAGAGAGAGAGAGAGTGAGTGGGGTGACAGGGTCCATAAAGTGCACACAGAGCTTGTTCTGTATTGCATTTTTGCAAAATTTACACTATACGTCCTTAATGTTTTTCCATAATTCTAAACTCTGTTCTCAAAGAAATTTTTTCTCAACTTTATTCCTAGCGAATTGTATTTTTGTCAATATAACCCATTTATAGTTCCCGCGTCACCGTGACCGATATCTCAATAATAAGCCTTCTCTTTCCTCACTCCATCCGTTGCCGTTGCTACCACTACCATCGTAACCCTCTTTTTTCCATTTTCCTTACCTCATTAACCTCCACAAATCACCACTGAAAACACCTACCAACAACCTCATTGTGACAGTAGTCTACGATAAATTCTCATAAGTCCACAAATAGGTATTCACTACGCATGATACATTTATTTTTCGCCGATCATCTCTACTTTTCCTTTTCCCTAATCAAAGACTAATATCCAAATTCAAACATGATATATATGAGGTGAATAATGTATACATTTTATCCACATTGACAAAACAGAAAGAGATTGACTATAGTATGAATTACAAATGGTATGGATGTGATTTTGTGTATTTTATGCATCTCATAAGGTAATTAAAAAGAATGTTAACTTTAAATTTTACGATATTGAAATATACGATAAATACAATAAGCCTCACATATATGTTTTATCTTCGACACCAAAAAGAATTGAACCGCCTCTTTCCAGTTTGAGTCCTTTGTCTAGATACTAGACATTTGGTAATAGTTGGGGCACGTTGACAATTATAAGAAAAAAATAAGAAAAAAATTTAAAGGCTAATATAAGAAATTAGAGAAACACGAAGGGGTCAAAAGTATATGTAATCAATATTTGTCTCACTTACATTTTTTTGTTTGTTGATATTTATGGAAAAAATTATATTACGTTGCAAAATGCAAAGTATGACGGTTTTTCATGGGAAATTTCTAAAAGCAACGCATGAATATAACTTTGGCTTATTTGCAAAAACATCCCCTAAACTATCACTTTGTTGCAACATCATTCCCTAAACTATCAAACTTGCCAACCCCACCCCTCAAACTATCAAAATTGAGCAACAACACTCCTTCCATCCAAATCTGTTTAAAAAATGCCTTAAAGTTAGAGGTGTCAAACGGGCCTGGTCGGCACAAGCACGGCACGTTCGACGGTGGCACGACACGTTAGAGGCACGGTAAAATCCTGGCACGGCACGGTATAAGTTGGCACGTGGCACGGCACGGGCACGGAATTGAGCGGCACGACACGGTCTTCTACGGGCACGACACGAAATCAACGGGGCACGAGGCACGGCACGACTTTATTCTAGCACGGCACGGCATGGGCACGGGCATGGGCACGAGCATGAGCACGGAAGTTGGCTTGTCACGACACGGCACGGAAGTAGGACGGGCATGGCACGGCACCAGCACGACAAAACACGGTTCAAGCAAGTAGCAAGGCACTGCACGACACGAGGCATGGGAAAACACAAAAAAAGAAAGTTAAATATTTTATTTCCATGTATTTTTTGATAATCCAAAAAAAAGAAGAATTATTTTTGGGTTGTGTACTTGTGTTAGTAAATTATATATTTATATAATTATATCAAGTTAAAAAAAAAATGAAGTCATGAGAGATGAGACTCATGAGTCATGACCAAAAAAAGGAAAGAAAAAAAGAAAGAAAGAAAGGGGAAAAACAAGTTACGAAATTTGTAATTTTGTTTTTTTATTTGAGAGAGAGAGAGAGAGAGTTTGGACAAAGAAAATAAGATTTTAAAATAATTTATATGATTAATAAATTTTGAATCAAAATTCAAAGATGAAAAAAAAATGTATACCATACACATATTACATATACATTGCCTTTTATGTTTTATCTAATAAAGATTTTGAAAATATATATATATAAATTTCTTTTGGTGAAAAATAAATTTTTTTTGTTTGTGTTGGTGAATCATTGAATTATCCGTTATATCAAGTTAAAAAAAGAAAAATTAAGTCATGAACAAAAAAATTTAAAATTAAAAAAAATTATAATTTTTTTTAGAGAGAGAGAGTTGGACAAAAAAAGAAAAAATATATTACAAATTGTTTTTTAAAAAAATGGGTTAAAAAAAGTTCCGACAAGGTTCTGCACAACTATGTTCAAATCGCCATTAAAATAAACTAACTGAAAAATCGAGAGCGTTAATACCGTAGTTTTTGTTGATTAAATCAATCATGCAAAGTTTCATATCGATCGGATTTAGAAAACACATTGATTGAAGTGTGAATTTGTTATTTAGATGAATTTTACAAGAGAGTTATTGTCCGATTAAATGTAAGTTGAAGCCCGATGAACTTAAATTTTGGTACAAACGATGTACTCTATAGTATGTGAAAGATAGACGGTTCTGATCGGGAAAAAAAACCTTCGGTGGGGCTGTTATGTTTTAGAACTAGGTACAACGCAACGTGCTTCGCACGAGTGATGTCCGTGGGTCATTTGCCTAATGGTTTGTGTGAGGATTTGTTTTTTAAAAGAACTTGTTTTAAGGTAGGAGATGGGTCAAATTGAGTTTTGTTTTGCGTTTTGCTTATAATGTTTTTTGTTCCCTGGTCCATAAAAAACAAAAACTTTCCATTTTGAAACATAAAGAAAGTCAATTTCATGAAGGAATATTGTATAATATGCCAGCTATGTAGACTATTGGTTCACGGCATTTGTGGTTGAAGTACATAGATATCTCTAAGTATCAAATGAATCCTCTCAGAAGCCCGTTAGTAAACACGTCTTCTTTAGTTGGCAAAGCCGGAATTGCACCTCTCTCCTTGAGAGTCAATGCCCCGCAACCATTCACAAACCAGAGAGCACCTCTTAGTCACTTCTCATCTTGAAAGATAATCGGAATAAATAGCAATTTGTTAACAAGACAAAGTATTTCTGCTAATGTTGGATAGGATAAAAAATGACAATGATACGTAAATTGATTTGCTAAAAACTATCCGTCCATATTGGCAAGTCCAAATTTACAAAGCGTAGTTTGCACTCAAGAAGGATATCATGAATTATACAATGAAAATGGAAATAGGCAAATGAATTTTGTAATGAATACTTTGCCCGATACGAAGCACCGACACTCCTAGAGGCCGGACGAGAACAAACGGTGCCATAACTCATGCGAAAGCATCGTTAACGGGGAGCGGCAGTCTAGGAATTTAGTACTACTCTTTACACCAAACTTATCCTTTCGTCATCTGGTTATGTTTCTTTTGGGAGAACTACCTAACCAGATGTACTGAAAGGATGCGGGGAGTAAGAAATGAGAAGACAAGAGTGGTTCTCCTCCCATAACGTCACTGCCACTGGTATGCTTACTGTGCTTCTTGAGATGGCACGAAACGTGGAAGGTTAATTCGCCCCAAATCCATGAGAGTGAGAAGGGTCAATTGGCGCAAAATCTATGCGAGTGAGAGAGGTTAATTGGCGGCTAATCCGCACGGGGAAAGGAATTATAAAAGGAGTTGTGATTTTCATGTAGTTGGTCAAAGACACCGAATGAATCTAGGGTACTCGTCAATCAAATAAAAGAAACATCATTCTCTGGTTCTTAGTTTATCCCCGCAAAGAAGTGGAAAAGTATTGCGCTCCCACCTAAGTACAGTACTTATGAAAACATCCATTGTTTAAGAGTAGCTTTCCAGCCCAATGCATGAGATTTAGGAGTTTGCAACCACCTAAGGTCTCATATTTGATGGCTCCCAAATAGTCAGATGTTATCAATTCCTTTAGAGCATGTCCATACCTTTGTTCTGATTTTAGTTGAGGTGCATGTAAGGTTGCCGGACACACAAAGTTGGTCCCCTACGAAATTACGTGTAATTTTCAAATTTCAAAATAATGTATTTACTAAAATAAATTTTTGATTTTTTTGTACCGTTCAAAAGATCTTATCAAAAACTATCAAATAAGATCCATATTTTTGCAAGTACATTATTTTTAAGCTTGAAAATTACACGTAATTCTTAGGGGACTAAAAAATTTACGGGACGGCGGAGTATATCGAAAGGGAAATTGCAATGAAGTTTAATTTAGAGTCTAATATTAGATGATTTTTGAGATTTGTAAATACGTCGGATTTCACTTTGAAAAATTATTAAGCTACTTTTGTTCTATTTTAATGGATGATCAATCTTGAAATATATATTTTGACTTTTTCTTTGGCTATGAAATGCAAGGATATTGGTAGTTTTTTTTTTTTTTTTACTTATTTGTTGAGCAAGGAATAGAAAGATATTTGATCTTGAAATTTTTTTCATTATAATTCGGCCCCCCGTACTCTTAATTCTAACTCCGTCAATGCCCGGATACCTTATTAAAAAAAGGGGGAATTTGCACTTATACCCCTATACTTTGAGCGATTTGTAGAAATTCATTTTTAGGCATTTACACCCCTGGTATTATCAACTAAAGTGCAATTGTTAATAATTCCATTAAGATGGACGGAAAAGTGAATTGCGGGAGTTTTCCCTCCAAAACGACTACCATAATTCCCAAAAGAACTCTAGAAGCCATTTATAAGGCTTAAGATGTAATGCCCTCAAATTTCTAACTCATAATTACAGAACATTTCCACATAGAATGGTCCAATAGTCATACATGTCTCTTGACGAGTTAAGGTCAAATAAAGTTTGAGTCAATAGTCCACGCTAACTGAGTACTTGTACCCATATCCATAAACATATGTAGTCGACTATATAAAGAGTTATTACAATTGTCGAATGTCAAAAGATAAGAATTAAATGAAGCTACAATATCATCTCTTTCAAAAAGAAGTAATGTCTCTTCCAAATGTGCTTTCAAAACATGCCTGCACACACTTCAAGCAATCCACGTCGTGCTCCATGCGGGGTACCTGAAATTATTAGGGTGAGCTCACTAGCCCACTAGAGAAAAGTCTACCAAAACTAAATGCAAATGGGATGAATGTGAGGATAATAATCACATAACAATGCTAAAGGATTAATAAGAGTCTATCAAAATGAATTAGAAGTTCATAAGTTCCTAGATTCCCTTGCATTTACCTCATCGTACCCGACATGTACCCAACTTTTCCTTTGTGGCAAACGCACTCAATTCATCATGTAATCAATTCTGTCATTGTAAGTTTTAGAAGTTCCTAGTGACACACTTGGAAGTGGTCCTAGTGTAATTTTGCGCATTGAATGAACCCGTGTACTATTCCCCTTGGCCAAGAGATATATTCCTAGCGACACATCCATTGGATGACCCTAGAGTCATTCCAGGCATCAATTGAGCCCGTGTAATCATCCATTTTCCCATCTTTTGTTATTAACTCAACACCCACAAATGTTCACATTCATTCCGTCAAAGATGTGTTTACCAACTCACACCATGTATCGATATGCAATCACACCATATTCCTCCAACGAGTGTCCAACGTATACACATAAGGTTTATCGATTTAACAATTTATTGTCCGATTACTAGGCCATTAGTGTTACTAAAAAAGTCCAAGTACAATTCCAAGTATCTGACGCGAATGGGGCAACAAGGGCCCAACAAATACCAAGGAGGAAGCCAGAACCAAAATGAAAACGAAGTTATAAACTGTCAAAACCGCCCAGGCGGAAATTCAAAAAACGAAGTCTTTTTTTACAAATTTTCAGATTTTTCCTTAAAGATGGAATTTCAACCCAAAACTAAAAGTAGATGCTCAAACTCAAATTTTTTTGACAACAATCAACCAATATGCATAAAAGGAGATAAAAACAACAACTTGGTAAGGGTTTTAGCAACCAATTTCATAGATCAATGGATCAACCAATAAAAAGACTAGAAATAAGTGGAATTTTCAAAGATCATCAACAAGACAAGAGAATTGATCAATTAGGAGAGACTATATACACATCAACATACATAAACACTTAGTAAGAGTAGAAATTCCCCTACCTCAAAGAGATTTAGCTCCAAATAGAAAGTTGCTTTCAAACTCTAGCAGCCACCAATGCAAGCTCCTCCAAAACAAATGCAAGAACGAATCACGCTCCAATGGTCAATAGAAGATGGATCTATGCAAGGATCATGAGTATTTGGAGGTTTTGTGGAGAATTTGTGAAGAACTTGGAGGAGATGAGAGAGGGAGAGGGCTGGCCAACCTTTGAGGGGAAAGGGACATGTTTTCTCTCTCTTCATACTTGATATTTATACCCAAATTTGAATAATTGCACCACACACCCCTCTATTATCTTATGTGCTACTAAAGGGCCCAAATTCACTTTATATCACCCAATAACCCATGATCTAATATTTTAAAACATTTCCTCACAATTCCCCAACTTTATTTTCTGAAAAAAAATATTTAAATTTTTGGATCTTTACATAAGAACATCCCTTTGCCAAAAATAGAACATGCAAACCCCTACCTCAACCTAGGAGTGACAACGGGGAGAATCGGGTGGATATTAGACCTTCAATGGGGTGATGCATAAATGAATGGAGGAGAAGCGGGGATACCAGATAGTCTAACATGGATGCGACGACAACGAAGCAGCAGAGAAAAACAGTGACCTTCGACGACATCCATCATGAGGCTACTCCGACGGAGAATAGTGCCATCGACGGAGAAGTTTAAGATTGACAGAGCAGAGGGAGATTGGACGCTGGACAGAGAAGAGAAAGGTGATTCAGGTGATGGAATTGAATACATTGTGCGGAAACCCACAGGATCCAATTGAATTATGTGATGGGTGTAATCTTATGCCCATGTCCAGTCATTGGTGCAGTTTGAAATAGATTTTATAACTTGATTTTTCTTGTTTGAGGCTTCGATCTACACTATGATGTTTTCATTGCCCATTAAAAAGATTATAAATTAGAGAGAGAGAAAGGGGGCTCATGAATATTCTAAGGGTTATGGTACTGAATGGGCTTTTACGTCTTTTTGCACTTTTCCGTCCATCTTAACACAGTTGTTAATAGTTACACTTTAGTCGACAGCACAAGGTGTGCAACCGTGCAAGTGCCTAAAAATGAAGTACATGGTGTATCTCTGCAAATCACCCAAAGTATAGGCGGTGTAAGTGTAAATTCCCCTAAAAAAATTATAAAAACATCTATTGGCTACCCATCTTGCTAATTATTTTTCTACTTTGAAAACATTTTTCCAAAAAACAAAAATTTACTGCATGCCCGACCCCATGATTTTATTTTTAACCTAGGGTTATACTCCGTATCTCTTTGTTGTCACACATTGTGACACAAGAGGACATAAACTCCATGGAATTTTGTTTGTACCATATGAAGAGGGATGGAGACACAGGCTTAACGACAAACCCAGTCATATACTGTATCTTGGAAGAGATTCCTTACGTTGTCATTGGTTAGATGGTCAAGGGGAAACCAGAATTCATGCCATGCTTTCTTCTGTCCCAAATGTTTTCTATGAAAAAAATAAAACTTCGCAACGGGAAAACTGATTTTTTTTGGTTTTCTGGGTTTTTGTCATGATTCATAATTTCCTCGCGTTTGTTAGTTTGGTGCCAAATTTTTATATGAGTTATTGATTCGTTTCGATTTAAAAGATTAAGACCCAAACCAAACTTTTTTTGAAAAAATCCAAGAGAGAGCCAAAAAAAGTCAGAGCTTTTTAAACTTTTTCTAGATTTCTTTTTGTTTTAAAAAAATTGGGTTACGGTTAAAATTTGGCTCAAAACTAACAAATGCGAATATATTTTTTTTGAATAAAGACAACCAAAAAGCCAAAAAAAAATATGGAAACTGCTCCTAAGTCCATCAATGGCCTTGTTCGTTTTGGGTTTTCAAGACCCGATTTTCTCAATTATTATCCAATTATTATCTCTATTTTTAAATATTATTTTCATTTTCTCTCTCTATCTCTCTCTAATTATTAATCCCTATTTTTTAATTATTATCCCTACTTCTCCCTCTAATCATTATAAAAACCAAAACCCAATCCAAACACAACCTTGCAGGAATAAGCTAATTCTAGCACCCAGAATTTGTTTGGTTGAGTTTAAATACTAAGCATTTGGTTCGTACTTCTTATGTCTGGCGAATTATATTTATTATCTTATATCTGGTCGTTTTTTAAAGAGATTAATTTTTGCACTCCACCTTTTTTATATATGCACTTCAAATTTTGTCTTTTAAGTATGTTTGAAGATTGTGTAATGTTTAATTCTTTTGATAATTTACGTGTTCAGACTAACTATGTGCACTATAACTACTTATGGGGACCAATCTCACCATCCACTAGCGGCATGGACGGAACTAGGATTTCCTCTACGAGGGGGCTGCATGAACACAAGAGTTTAAAAATTTCAAAGTTTAATAATCTATACTTTGAAATGTCCAAATAATGCCATAACAAAACACAAAGTAAGATAAATTATGGCAAAAATAGAAGGTAACCTAAATTTCAAGAGTAAACTCCAAGATAGAACCTCAACTAGAGCATTCTTATAAGTTATATCCTATATTTCTGTACCCTTTATTTTTTATTGGGGGAGGCCTACCTATACTAACATTAAAAAAAAAAATTACGTTAATTGTTGGGAATTTGAAAGGGGGGACGCCAAAGCCCCCCATAGCACCTTCAATGTTCCGTCTCTGAGGCTAGTGGGAGCCGCAATCAAAGCTAGAGAACAAAACTTCATATGGACTAGCGGCAATCAAACTAATAATCTTGTTCAAACAAAAATCACATTTAAAACTCAACCTAGTAAGACAGATCAACATCTCCGTATAAAAAAAATAAAACGGTTTACTAGGATTCAAACAAACCACACAAATAAGCAACTTTTAGGAGTTATTCATTTGTGTCACTACTAAATTTAGGGAGTTCATATGAATTTTTTCAAAAATTTCAGTAAAATTTTTGATAAAAAAGTAATATTTTTTTTCCCGTGGGGTCGGCTGACCCCACTCTCCCTTATTTGGAGTCGCCGCTGCTACTGTTGAACTCTTCTCATAGATAATTCATATATTTCCGACATGCTTTAAAAAAAAAAAAAAGTTAGACAACTAGTATAACATTAAAGCAAGCAAAGAAACACAAAATATAATCATGGAAATTATTAAAATACTTCTATCGCATGAAGAAGTATCTCGGGGAAAGGGACGAGGAACTGTAGCAAAGTTGGCGTCGTTCCACTAAGAACAAGAGCAGCTTGGGCAAAATTTTGGCTAAAAAAGGTAGTGAACAGTACATATTTAACTCACATGTCTTTCAACACTCCAATAATACACTCTATTTTACTCCTACTCTATTAAAATATCATTTTTCTCTAATTTAAACATTACATTATATTCCAAGTACTTCCCAAGTACTGTTGGATCACAGGAGAGAGAGAGAGAGAGAGAGAGAGAGAGTGGAGGAGAGAGAAATTAATAAACAAATGATAGGTTGTGAATAGTTGTTATGTAGATTTGCCCAAGGACTGTTTATGGACGAAAAATAGCAGCAGGTTTAGCAAGGCTGTTGCATGCCACTTTTTCCTTCTTTGATGAGCTAAAATAGCTCAAGTCTCCATATAACTAAGCTCCTGCACTTGCTCTAATAAGCGGTTTTTTGAATTTTTGCAATTTTTCACGATTTTTGAGACAAGTTATTATTCTCATATACTTCAACTAAAAAGTCAAAAAAAACAGAAGTTAGTGGAGCAAACTTCGATTCTTGTGCTCGTGCTCAAACAATTTTAGATATGAAGCACAAAGCGAGAATTGAGAAAAATAACAAAAGAGTCGTACCGGAAAATTATAGGAGAATGACCTAGGATAGAACATCGTAGCTTTTTACTATGCTCTTCGAATTTCTTGATTTCTTAATCAAAGTAGATTGAGCAAAATAAAACTAGATGATCAAGGATTTCAAAAGCATAAAAAAGATGAACTTTTGGATAGTGAGTGTGGCCTACGGTGTCTTACTTTTTGACCCACTTGTCATTTCTTTAATTTCCATTCTCTTTCACGGAAAAATATAAGGAACACACACGAATTAAAATTGCTTATGGCTCATTTTACGGATTTTTATGGCTCATTTTATAAATTTTGTGGCTTGTTTTATTTTTCGATGTACGGTACTCATCTTACGAATTATGTGGCTTGCTTTACGAACTTTTGAGACTCAAAATATGAATTTTTGTGGCTGTTGTTTTATGAATTTTTGATCAAAAAAGACGACTAAAGGAAACAAGAAAAAAGACGGCTCTAAGTTATGAAATTTTTTTAGAGCTGTGTACCAAATTTTGTGGTGATTTTTTGTGGAGTGGTTTATGCATTTTTTAGTCACAAATTCTTGTGGTGCTTGTTACAAATTTCTATACTTAATTTTGTAGGAGGAAAAATGTTAGCGGATCTGTGCCATTGATTTATCTTTTCTGGACTGTTTCGGAAAAAAAATTTCATGTATCATGACATTTTTGAAAATGTTAACCCTAAACGTACCCTACCACTCTACTACTTCCATTTGAACTCAAGTATTTTTTCCACTTTTTCCAATACCAACGCATCTGGATTTTGCAACTTGAAATTCAACAGTTTTTTATTTGATTTGTGAAAGCATATTAATAGAGATTAGCACAAACCACAACCTTAAAAGTCAAATTTAGCAGCTCCACTTTGAGTGATCAAGTTAATTTGTGGCCCAAAGGCCCTTCCTTTACCACATGCATGTCGATAAAAAGAGGGGGGGAAATGTTCTCCAATGAAGATGGTAAAAAGGCAGAGTGGTTTCAATTTCCTGTGGATTTCTTGGTTTCTACTACATGGTTCCAATTTTACTGTTAAAAACAAGACTGGAGGATAATTAGGGGGTGTTTCGCTAAGAGAGTTTTTTGATTTTTTACGACTTTTTATGTGATATCTTGTGAGAGAGTGACTGCCTCGATTTTAGGAATATACTGACTTTTTGATTTTTTTGAGTTAGCGGAATAGGGCCTAAGCTATATTGAAATGAAATTCTAAAACATGTAATGTTGCTGAAAAATTATTCAAAAGTATTTATTGATTTTTTTTTATTTTATTGAAATGCACCTGTGCCGTTACCACGTGGAGTGCAAGAGTGGCCAAAGTACTAGGCCAATAAGGCTTGATGAGCCTAGGGCCTTCAATTCTGAGAAGCCTCACTTCCATAGATGTGTATGCATAGGATGAGTTTCGACTATTCAAAAACTATTTAAGTAATTGAGAAAGAAAACGTCAATTAGGTAAGGCCGAGTAAGGCTAGGTTTGTCTGGATGATTTTATCAGATTTGTCATTTTAGCACGTTGATTTTATAAAAATCTCTTAAGATGAACGTGCTAAAATGGGAAACCCAGCCTTTGTATACACACAAATAAGACTTTGATCATTTCTCTTTTCTTTTTCAAGCATATATGCCTCCTCTTAAAATTACAGAACCAATTGCCTTAGAATGTTTAATTGAAACGGTCTAAAGAAATGAACGAGAATTCCTTGGTACATAAAGACTGACTTTTTGTTGGGACATATGTTTGGAAGGGTTTTTGAGAACTGGTTCTCAAAACCTTGAAAACCCTTGTTGAAAACCCAAACGGGATTTTGAGAACCGGTCTTCAAAACCCTTCAAAAAATAAAAGGATAGAAAATTCATTTGGGAAACCGAACAAGAGAGGGTTTTCAAAACCCGGTTCCGAAAACCCAAACGAACAAATTCGATGATCAGTTGCTTCTTTCAATCATTAATAGAAAAATACCCATGGTACACTAAGATTTAAGCTACTAATGGTTAGCACTATTAGGGCTTCCATCTTTTTATGTTTTCTACTCTCAAGGCATATTCTAGTCGACACAAAAAAAACAACCATCAATGTTTTTATGAACAAAGGAATCTCAATAACATTAGGTTAAACGGTTCTCGGCAAGTAGTATAGGCTTTGGGACAAAGTGCAGAAAGTCTGGGCTCCCAAGTATATTAGACTTTTATATATGTATATATATATATATAGTTCAACTAATTTTGGTATATGGACTAGGTATAAATAAAGCCCAATATAAGATTTGGGGCTCCAAAAATAAGATGACATAATTGAAATATCATGTAACTTAAGGCCTAGTTTTAGACTTTTAGTCTTTGATTAAAATACTTGATGTTGTGCGAATATGAAAAACAAGAAGAGGAAGAATCAAAGAAAACAAATGTAATATTCTCCACGCTCGACACCAACGAAGCCGAGAATCGAGATTGAGTGCGGAATTCACAAAACAAAAGTCTGAAATTGGGACCTATTTTATGATGAATAGATGTTGAACAAAATTAACTTGAAAATACATAGAGGTCCATTACATGACTTTGCTTTTGACCTTCGAAAGTTTAGAGCTAGCTCTGTCCACAAGTACACGATAGAATTGTTTTTCCAAAATTAGTTAGGCTAAGTTTCCCATTTGCTAAAATGGGAAACTCATAAAATCAAGTGGATGATTTTAACAAATGAGAAAACCAGATGCTAAAATCAACCCACTTTCATTTGCTAAAATCAGTTGATTTTAACACCTGATTTTTTCATTTGCTAAAATTACCCACTTGATTTTACGAATTTCCCATAAAATCAAATGACAAACCCGGCCTTAGCTGAGATGCGCGTAAAATATTATTATTATGATTCTTTAGATCTGAGCAATTGATGTCATGTGTTCCTTTGTTCATTATCCTATCCGAACATCATTCAGTGAAGCAGTCATTTCAAGGTTCAAATGTTCAATACAAATTGGACAACAACACTTGCTTAAAAAGCTGGAAAAGTGTCTGAATTAACAAATTAATGACTATATGGCCCTACTTGACTAATGAGTTGAAATTTAACATATTCATAGGACCACACTATCCATAGGATGATTTCTTGGTCTTATAGATAGCTGTGGAGCCTTAAAACAAATCATTCTCTTTCCATAAGTCATAGTACTTATTTCTATTTTGATCTGATAATTTTTTATTTTTCGATGTTAGTATGTTGGTTAAGTTAGATTATTACAAGAAGTATCGATGTTATTACATCAACAATGTTTGCAAAACATTTTAAAAAAATTGAGCAATTAATAGAATTCCGACCAAAACGTCATTATTTGTTGATGACTTGAATTTGACAATTAACTTCCTTGTTCTACTAATTTTAAGGTTTACTTATACATAGGGACTTTGGGAAGTATTAGGTTCGAACCTTTTTGATCCATTGTAATAAGGCTCCTTCGGATACCAAGTTGGTTGGGTTTGTGATTTGTGGAGATTAGTCTCCGGGGCGTGATACTACGGTTTTGGAGTTTCTATTTGGATTCCACTAATGTTTGTGCTCCCTTTCGGATTTCAATTTGTCGGTATATATCGTTACGTGATTCATTGAGAGTGATGGATCTTCATGTAGACATTTGTCAGCAAAATTATAGAACTAGAACGGAGCAAGAATGTTATTTTAATTGGAATTCTTTTATGCTTACGACAATTTTGTTCTAATTGTGGGATCAAATTTGTAAAATGACGTAAAAAAAAATTCAAATTATCAAGTAAAAAGTTGGAGGTCAATGGGATCAACTGACCCCACTTGACCCGATGTCCGTCAGCCTATGCGGCTTGATTTGGAGGACATAGCCAAAACAGAACCAAATTTGTTTCGAAAATGAAAATAAAATTACAGAAAACAGAAACAAACGTGAAAGACAAAAAGGGAAGAGGAAGAATGAAAAGAAAAGAAAGCAAAGGACCGACAGACAGGGACAACTCACACTACAGAGAGGCGCGCAAAACATCTTTAACTTTCACGATTTGCAACAGTAATCGAGCTTAAGAAAATCAAATGCTGTTTAAGGTTTCTTTATTACAGGTCTGTCGAGTTCTCTTTTTGCTTTTTGGGTCTTTGAATCATTTGGTCCAGTCTCATCTTGGACCAAACCATGCTCATGATCATATCCAAGGCCCAGCTAATTTAACTGACGACTGCTAGCATTTTGGATTGACAGATATTGTTGTGGTTAGGATTTCCAACATCTAAAGCTTACTGATGTGAGTGGGTTGTGTCAAACATTTCTTGAGCGCTTGGACCGTTTGGGCCACAGAAAAGTGACTAGTAGCCGCGCTACCGGATGTTTGGCAAAAGGCTCCAAAAAGCCTAGGGTTGGATTTGAAACGGGCCAATCGCCTCGCCTTGACCGAAGACGCTTTTCGGCCGTTCAACGTCGTTTGGGCTTTCGAAAAGGAAAATTTGTCATTTTAGTGAATACTTCCTATATATAATAAGGGGTGACTTGGCAAAAAAAAATAAACTTGTTTTTTGGTTTATTTGGGGGGAATAAACCGGAATAAACCACAGTGGTTTGGCCAAAAAACAGGAGTTGTTTTTTGGGGGGAATAAACCGGAATAAACCACAGTGGTTTGACAAATAAACCACATGAGTTCTCTTTAAACAGTGAAATAAACCACAATTTGAACCAAAAGAGTTTTTTGGTTTATCGCTACATAAACCAATAAACCAAAAAACAAGTTTATTTTTTTTTTGCCAAATCACCCCTAAGTTTTTATAGGTTATAGGTATCAATAATGATATATACACACTTTCAACCACACACAACCACACACCCTCTCACACGTGGTGGGGCC